>JAWNNA010001078.1:0-65000 GCA_035043295.1 Drosophila sordidapex | reverse complement strand
GTCCCCTCAAAATAGGGTACTTTTTTACATAACTCTACCTAGCGGGTGGGGAAACCCCAGTGTATTGGGGTCATATATTAATTTTGGTGGGTAATATATATACCTATCATCTGTCTTTGGAATTTCTGAAAAATAATGAATGGTTAGCTTATGGCAGGCAATTACTTTTCTTCTTTGACACTTGGCCAAATAAGGTGTCCGCCACTGTATATATATATATATATATACTCTATGTTGTAAATGTAAAACCAACTTTATATATATATATGTATGAAAAAATCGAAATATGAAAAAACTATATAAGCTACAGCGCTACAAATCTATACGTACATATTTACGAGTACTTCATATATAGAAGACTATATATGTATATTTTTCGCTTCTTGTGTTGTACATACATAATGTACTTATATCTCTCTCTCTTTCTCTCTCTCGTTCCGTATCTTTCTCCAACTTGTATTAATAACTTGTAACTAAAAAACTTGTAATGTACTTAAGTGCGAAGAGTGTGCAATGAAAATGAGAAACAAAGAAATGGAGAAATGGAGAAATGAAGAAATGGGGAAATGGGAAATAATGATAAAGCGAAGCTATTCAAATGCCAGCTGGTCTAGTATGTACTGTACTACTTCAACTCTCCAAGAGTGCATTTGTAATTTGAATGAAAATACCAAATTAAACAATGCTTTCGCAACTTTACTAAAACACAATTCAGCAATCTTTTTCTTTACCTTGAGGGGGCTGATAAGTCGATATATTCCGATTTAAAGCGACAAAACTAATGGTAAGATATTGTTATTATATTTATTTCAGGGTGTCAAAGTAAGGTAAAGTAAACAAATTAAGCTTAATATATGAACCGAGCTCCGAGCTCTAACCATTATATATATCTTGTTATACCGTAAACCCATTCAAAACGGAAGCTCTACAAAATTTATATACTTATATACTTACAGGCAAAAGGAAGCATTTACAACTCCGTAAGGTATATATATTTTGAATCAGCATCACTAGTCGAGTTAATCCAGCCATTTCCGTCTTAAACGAATCTCAGGGACTATAAGCGCTAGCGACTTCAAATTGGGAATGTCACACACAAATTTCGCATAAGTACTCCTAAGTCAGGGGATCGAACATAATATTGTTCCCCTACGATGTTTTGGTTCTGATAATGTATTTATTTTGTACAGTCAAAAGGCTTGTGAACACGGAAGCGCCTTTGAAAACCCATCTAGCCACAGATATATGCTGTATTTCAAATTGGTATACACGACAAGTAAACTTTTCACAGCTCCAACTTTGTGAAACTCAGCTCCTGGAATATACTTAACTGAAATGTTTGAAGTTCGCAACGCAACAAAAAGAAAACGAATTTGGTTTTTTGTGTATTTTGTTGTTTTAAGTTCTTGTTTTATATGTCACTTTTCCGCGATTATTATTATTTTGCTTGTATATGTATATATGTATATGTATATGGGAATTAATCGTATATGTATATTAACACCTTTAATGGCTAAACTTAAATTAGTTATTACAGATAGAAGAGCTTAATTACAAACTGCAGTTTGACTTTTCAACAAAAAAAAAAATGCCTTAACTTGATATTAACTCTTAAGTGTTGCCTTCTATTGTTGCTTTTATATTTTTGCTTTTGTTTTTATGTTTATTATTTTTATGTTTATTATTTTTCTGTTTCACTTCAACTTACTTATAAATAAAAAAAAATTAAGAACTAAAAAACAATTTAAAAAAAAAAGAAAGAAAATTATATTTAAAATGATAAATGGGAGAGATGCGTACGTACATAATAAATATGTATGTGTGTATGTAACTAAAACATAGGCGCAATAAATAGTTAACACTTTCTTGTGGTCTAATTTTACATACTACCATACTACTTTAGGTGTCTGTGTGTATTTAACATAATTAAATTAATTATTATTTAAATCATTAAGAAGAAAAGTCCATATAATAAGCGTTTTCATTTCTTTTCACTATATCATTTTTTTTTTTTTTATGTTTTTGTATTTATTTTATTTTTTTGTTTTTTTTTTTGGGTGTTCTCCTTGTGCGGCAAACATATAAGAAACAAAGAGGATATTTTTGTTGGTTCGCACTTCTCCGTTGCTATTTTTAGTTTTTTTTTTGGCAAATACGTTTTTTGACTCATGTACGAGGCGATAATTTAGACTAATTCGAAAGTATTGGTGGTAAGGAAAAATGAAAATCAGAATAACGATCATTAAAATAATCATAATAATAAAAGTAAAGTAATAGTAAAAAGAATCCGCAGCAACGAACTCGCTTGTGTTGTTTGGGTTGTTGTAAATGGAAGAGACGAGTTGTTGCTGGGCGATAAGTGGTTTGTCTGTAGTTGTTGTTGTTGTTGTTGCGATTGGTGGGTGGATCGAAATTGCTATCTTTAAAAGTTGAACTCCTCCTTCAGCTCGGAATCGCCGCGCAGATCGTTCATCAGTGGCTCGAAGCATGACTTTGGTATCATTGTGCCGACAATTTTCTCGCCCTCAATCGTCTTCATGCGTATCACCTGCATCTTGCTGTTGGAGCGCGTACTCAATATGTGCTCAACCCGACCCCAAACGGACAGCACCGATCCAGCGAGCACATGATACAAGCGCTGACGTAGGCCCACCTGAAAACAAATATATATCTCGAGAATGTATTCTACTCCTCTATATATATATATATATATATCTACCTCGCAATCATTGCCGAGGCTAACGTTGCGACAGTGGCCATTCCAGTAGGCATGGGAGCAGGTCTGCACCGAGGCATCGTACTGTTCGACCCAATGCGGTTCGGCATCGGTGAGGCCCACTTTGCGATACTTCTTCTCCAGCTCGGCGAGAGATTCGTGGCGCACCTGCAGCCCAGTGTTGGGCCTATAAATCTGGCACATGATCTCCTTTTTGCTGGGAGATCGCTTCTTTTGCTTGGCGCCATCCTTGCTGCTGCCGCTATTGTTGTCCGCATCGGTGGCATTGCGCACCGTCGACTGCTGTTCCAGGACAACGACCAGGATCGACGTGCGTTTTGAATTGCGCAACTGAAGCGATGTGTAGAAGCCCTCGTGCTCATTGAACAGATTTGCATATCTGTTGGCAAAATGATTTACAATTAAATAAGGTGTTCAAGGGAAGGGGCTCAGATACTTACTTTTCGATGGCCTCCTGCCAGATCATGCCGCGTTCCACGCGCACCGTATGCAGCTCTGTGTGTGCAACACCTGTGGCATGCTTGCGCATGAAACGCACCAGACGCACTCGCGTGACATTCTCCCCGGCAGCACCCAAATCTGAGAGAGAGAGACAGAGAGAGAGCGTGAGTGAGTGAGAACACTGCTATTGGTAGGCTTTCTTGGCCTGGTCGTGGAAACGGGATGAGCTTTACAACTTAATCAAGACTAATCTGCTCACAAATTACAATTTTTAAGAGAGAGAGAAAGAGAGAGAGAGAGAGATAGGGCGGAAGTGCGTGTGTGCGAGGGAGAGAGAGAGAGAGAATAATTATATGCTAACTTTACAAGTTAAACAGGACAAATCTGCTCACAAGTGACACTCTTAAAAGTCAACACGTAATCTTTGCTCCACTTCCAATTTTTCGATTTGTCCTGTGGACGAGAGACTCACCAACAATGCCCAGATCGAAGCGACCGCCACGCTTCGCCTGATTGATGATGGCCGTCATTGTGTCGGTGAAGTATTTGAATAGACGATTCTGTAGATCGACCGGACAGCCGAGGATGCGATTGAGAAACTTGGATATGTTATTGTAGTCCTTGTCGAGAGTGAGCACGCCCGGATTATTCTCCGTATTGACAATGATGCCAACGCCGACAAGTGCCCCGGCGATATCCTTGAAGAATTCACCGCTATAATCGGTTGGCGGCGGCACCAGCGGCGTCTCATAGCCCATTATTGTACGCATAACGGTCTCCAGCGCCTGTCTGCCATACTTGTTATCGATATTGAACTGGGAGAGATCACGGGTCTCCGTCGCCCTGCGATCACCATGGGTGAGGGCGCCCAACGATTCCAGACGCTTGGCCACCGTCGACGCGAAACGTCGCTCACCGGCCAGATCCGAGATGAGGAATATGTATTCGGGTGCATTCACCTGATTGGAGCGATGGGTACGTCCAAATTGTTGAATTGCCCGATCCGCTGACCACGGCAACTCCAGTGTAATGTGGACACGTCGTCGTTGATTAAACACACGGCGATCGCTCTGCAGCGAAATGCCACTGGATGCCGCCTCTGAAATTATGGCCACATCCTTTAGGCCGTCCATAAAGCGTTTCTTCTCCGTTATGTTTAACGTTTCGAGCGGCACATCGGATTCGGTGCGCGACTCGTATTGAATGAACCCATCATCGTTCTGGACGATACGGCCGCGTCTGCCCGTCATTTCGGCAACATTGTCCGGTCCGCCCAGCTCATCGATCAGCTGATCGAGTGTGTTCGGCGGCAAACGGGCGCCTAGACGTTCGATGCGACGCAAGAGTTCCTCCTTCATGGTGCAGGCACGCTCGATGGCATCCTTTGGCGGCGGACCATAATTCAGTTTGACACCATTGACGCCAATGGGCGTGACAGTGCCCTTGAGCTCCTGTTTCTTTTGCAACAGATCCTGGATGCGATCCTGCGTCGATAGCTGTGGCGGTTTGCGACTCTTTGCTGCATTTATGGCAGCCACAATATTTGCGGACATTGCGGATGCTTTTGTTGTTGCTGCTGCTGCTGCTGTTGTTGTTGCTGCAGCTTCCTCTTTAATTTTCAACTCCTTTTTGTTGGCAGCACGCTTCTTCTTCTTCGGCTGGCTTTTCTTTGGATGCTGTGTCTTTTTGCCACTGGACTTTTTGGTGCGCGCATTTACCCAGGGATCAATGTCGCTATCGCTGCCGCTGGCAACGAACGGATTGAAATCGGAGCTATAATCACTGTTGCGATCACTGTCCCCATCAAGCTTATCATCGTTATCGTCATCGTCATCATTCTCATCATTGTCAGCGTCATCGTCATTGTCATCCTCATCATCGTCATGCTCATCGTCATAGTTGGACGTGTCTCCATTGTCATCCACATCCTCGTCGTAGGCATCACCATTGCTGTCAAATGGATCATCGCTGTTGTTGTTGTTGCCATTGTTATTGTCATTGAATTTGCGACGAGATTTTGTCCTCGATGTGTCCTCATCGCTATCACTAAATTGCCAGGAGCCAGAGCGTTTCTTCTTCTGTTTCGATTTACTAACGCCGCTCCGGCTGCCATCGGCGCTGCCCTTTCGCTTGCTAAGCCGGCGGCTTGCAACGCTTCCTTCACCCTTCTTGTTGTTGCTGCTGCTGTTGTTGCTGTTGTGTTGCAGCAACTCCTGCTTAACAACGGGCGTCGTCCCATCGTACAAGCCCAAGATGCGATTGATGCGATTGCGATCGGGCGCCGGAAAATGACGTTCCACAAACGATTGAAAGACGCCTCTGCAAAAAAAAAAAACACCAAAAAAATATCAATTCAAAATACACTGAGCGAAAGAGCAAGTAAAAATGAGGGAGTGAGCAACTCACTTGGCTGTGGACACAAAATCGCTGAGTTCGCCATCATCGCGCTCCAGCTGATCGAGTGTGCGTGCCTCGCCGGTGGACTGCAGGCCGATGACGACGCACTTGCCACATTTGATGGACTCGCGAGCGACAGAGACGGCATAGTTGACCTTGGCCGCAATGCATAGATATTTGAAGAAGCGCTGATGCGATGACCAGAACTGTCCCCACATTGTCTTCTTCATGCGACTCTCCGCATCGATTAGCTCGGCGGCCTCGGTGAACTTTTGCATCGCCTCCACCCACAGTTCGACGGACTCATCATAGATCTGGCGGAAGTCCTTCGATAGCGGCACCTCCTCAATCTTAAAACTGACACCCTTGAAGCTCAACTGCCGCGCAATATACATGCCACGTAACTTCATGTCCATTGCCACAATTTCCATGGCGCCGACACCGCTATCAAAATAGAATTAAAATATACAAAATTATATTAATCATTATATAAGATATGTATATAGATATATAATCATGATCAACTATCGGAACAGGGATATTGCCTCCTTCCTCCTCGGAGGAAGTGTGTGTTTAACTTCTCAGATAATTCTTGAGCATAATTCTTCTTAAGCTACATCAACGGGGATCATGCTATAGGTCAGGCCAAGAAAAAGATGCAGCATCCAAGGGAAAGTTATCTAAAATTCGACACGGGTTTTTCGCATTCAATCAAGAATAACTTCAGAAGCGCAGAAGTGGGTTGCAGTGCACGAAGCAGCTAAAGTCAACTTAAATTTTATCGATACAAATCGATTTCCGATAGCATGAAAAGATACAATTACAAAGCCATTGCCTTCGAATTGATATAATATATATACCATATACTCAGAGATATTATGGATCAACTTTAGCAATTTGATTAAGCTAAACCAGTAATCGTAGTATGTGTTTACAGGGTATCTGCTCGTTGAACTGTCTTAGTTTGTGTTTGGAGTAATGTTGCCCTATAACTTACCGTCTCTCCACGGCTGTGATAAAGTCGCTGAAATTGGCAAAAGCGGTGCCCTGTCCCCAGAGACCCAGACGCACCATGTATGCCATATTCTTTGGCTCGGAGGCACCCGTTGCCGAGGCGTAAACAACGCGAGCCTTGGGCAACTTCTGCTGTAGCTCGAGCACCGTTTGTCCGGTCTTTGTTGGCTTGCCGGAGCCGACGGGGCACAGATTCTTTGCCTTGTGGCACTCATCGAATACGATGAGACCCTCAAAGTCCTCGCCGCACCACTGCAGCAGCTGCCGGAAGCGTGAACGATATTTGCCCGTCTTTTTGTTCGATTCCCCAATCAGGGCCGAGTAGGTGCTGAAGATGACGCCACGTTTGCAGTTGTTGTTCGTATGCGAGCTGATCTTGGCGTATTTGAACTGTGTTCGAGGAAAGCAGCGATTACAACAGACGATGATCAAGATTAAGAATTATCGAGTGCATTTCTACATTTAATTACTTTGTTACTCAAGTAATTGAACTACTTACCTTGTTGAGGGCATGCACACTGATGCGCTTGGCGCCAATATCGCTGAGATCCCGTTCCGCATCGTATTTGAGATCATTGCTCACGGATATCCACAGCGCCTTCTTGCGACCCTTGAGGTAATTCTCATAGATGATGCCGGCAATGGTGCGTCCCTTGCCAACACCAGCGCCATCGCCAATAAGAAAACCAGCCCGACTGCCATCGGGCAGCAGATGATCGTGCGCCTGCGATGTATACGTGATTGACTCCAATTGTAAGGCGCTCAACTGCCCGCTGTTGATCGTCTCCAGCGGTATGGACAGCTTGTAGTAAACGTCACAGGGGTCCACGGAGCTCAACGAGGCTGTCTCCACCACAGCATCGGGATGCTTTTTGCCCAGTTTAACTGGACAGCGAGGAAACAATAGTTTGTTTAGGCTTTACCGGGGCTCGGATCTATACCCAACGTTTTACTTACGTTTTGCTGGCCAATAGTCCGCATAGGTTTCGGCCACGCCCATCTCCTCGTAATCGACCTCATCCTCCTCCTGCTGCACATAGCTGACAACGGTTGTGGCTGCTGATGTTGCACCACCTGCTGTTGCATTCTGTAGCTGTGGCTGTTGCAATGGTTGCATAAACAGCTGCGTCATCACATGATTGGGTATGCCACTGGTCAAGTATTCCGGATTCAAAGCGATCAGCTTCTGCAGCTTCTCCAGCATCATTGTGTTTACTTTCATACCCCCACCACTAGCAGCAGTAGCAGCAGCTGCCGTTGCGCCACCAACTGTTGCTGCTGACGTCACGCCAACGCTGCTGCTACTGCTACTGGTCTTCTGCATATGACCAGGTACGGATTTGATTCCCCGGAAGGCTGGAAGGTACACTGCAAGATAAGGTTGCATGTTGGGTGTTTGTTGTTGTTGTTTTTGTTTTTGTTATTGTTTCAATCGTTGTGCATTGTGTTAAAGTAGTCATGGAATGCAGTGATGGAGAGGGAGCGAGAGCGATAGAATGAGAGTGAATTAGCGAGAGGGAGAGGGAGACACAAGATGTTGTGATTAGTACAAAGTCAAAGAAAATTTTGAAAGATTTACGAAATTATTTTCAGGAATATTTCTTATTTAAATACACACACTGATCAAAAGAATCGACCTGAAATTTAGCAAATGGCCCAAAAATAAAAATCACGCTGAAAATCTCTTCTCGCTCTTAGAAATAATTTCGACATAAGTAAAGAAATGTTCTTTAACAAATATAATTGCATAACAAGTATGAGCTAGGAAAAGTATGGCGATTTTCCAAATTTCAGAACGATTCAATTTCTGAGTGCCGTTTCGCTCGAAACGCAACTTTGGTTCTTTCATAAGCAAAAACCATATCTTAATCATTTTTGCTTTGCTTGCTAAGGCTAAGAGTAATGCTTGGAATATTTTTTTTTAGGGATTTTTCTCTCTCTTTATATTGCAAATCTATCTCCGGATTTGTCATAATCATTACATTTTTTTTTTTATTATTATTGTATTATTTTGCACTATTTTATCGAAACCAGGCGGAGGTGATGATGGTCTTTTGAGTCTTCTTATGGTTGTCCTATTGTCCAGAAGATTGATGGTAGTTAGGGATCAGGGTGATTGGGTAACCTGGTAAGGTGTCTAGTGTTAATTTCATCCACTATCAAAGGACCGCCGAGACTTTCGTGTTGGGATTTATTTTGAGAATGATTTCAATGCTTGCTTCCATAAGCCCAAATGGGATTTATGTTTTTGTTTCTAAGATGGGAGTTACTTCCCTTGTATGTATACACACACACACACACACATACACACACACAACAAATATTATAAGCAGTTATTCTTGGTTGTTACCAACATTACAAGACTTACTCTGCGCCAATAAAGACGCGGCCATGTTAAAATTTGCAGAAGCAGAGACGCCCGAGATTGAAGCGCCTCCGCCAGCAAAGTTGTTGTTACTGTTGTTGGGATTGTTGTTGGGGTTGCTGTTGTTGTTGTTGTTGGGGTTGCTGTTGTTGCTGGTGTTGGGCGCCCCTTTGGAGGCGACATAGGCGGCGAGGCTCATCAAATCGTTGGTGCTGAGGCTGTTCAAATAGTTGCCGGCGCCGCTGCTCAAATATGCGCTGGCTGAGTTTAAGCCGGCAACGCTGCTGCTGCTGCTGCTGCTTGGGTTGCCAGAGTGGTTAGAGTTGCCAGGGCTGCCACTGCTAGCAACGATCCTCATGCTGTTTGCTAAGCTGCTGCTGCTGCTGGCGCTGGCAGCTGCTGCTGATGCTGCTGCTGAGGGACGACCAAAGCAAAAACCAAAACAAAACGAAACGGAAAACGAAAGCAACCAACAACAACACAACAAACAACGGAAACAAACAAATAAACAAACCGAAAGAATAAAATCAAGAGAAAGTGGATGAGACAGAGAGAGCGAATGAGTGTGAGAAAGAGAAAGAGAGCAAGCAGGCGAGTGAATTGAAAGTGAAGAGAGAATAGAAAAAGAGAGAGAGAGAGAGAACAAAAACACGGCAGCATATTAATTTTTAATCTTAAGCATCTTTCTGACTGTCACGAGTGTGTGTATATGTGTGTTTATGTGTGTTTATGAGTGTGTGTATGAGTGTGTGTGCAAGTAGTATATATTTGAGAGTGTGTTAGTAGTAGTTTTGTGAATCGCATTTTGCCATTTGCCAAAATGCATCATTTACACAGGTCGTGCACCGGGTTTGCTGGCAAAATACGATGTTATTTGTTATGCTCGAATATCGATGCAGGCTTGCCTGATAAGAGTATATTTTTGTAAAGTTTTGATTATATTTGGAGACTTACGCGTCAATTTCTTTGGCATGATGCTGTGCGTTATTGTTGTTGGCAGCGCTGTGAATTTGCCGCCCGCTGTTGTGGCTTTCGCTGTGGGCGTCGCAAATGTTGGATTGACCAATGTAATAGGGTCTGAATTATTTTTACTGTTACTGTTGTTGTTGTTGTTGATGTTGTTAATGTTGCTAGTGTTGCTATTGTTGCTGCGCAGCAGCGTTGTTATTGTGTTGTTGCTGAGCAGCAGTGATCTTCCTTTATTGTTGATGCTGCTGTTCGATTTGTTGTTGTTGGTGCTGCTGCTAATGATGTTGTTGTTGTTGTTGATGTTGATATTGTTCACCTTGAAGTTGTTGTTGTTGCTGCTGCTGCTGCTGCTTGGGCCACTGTGTGCTGCTGTTGTTGGTGCTATTGTCTGCTTGTTGATGTTGATGCCACCACTGGTGCGAATATTTTGTGCGTAGGTAACTGCAGTATTCAGATCTCGACCACCACCTGCAGCAAAGAAACAGACACAAAATACGAATCAGAAATCGAAGTAAAATAATTAATTAATTAAACATTTTATTAATTACATATTATTAAGAACAATAAAGTCGCACTATTTGAAAGTGGACGATTCTGGATATAATTAAAATGTTCTTGATTCGAGTATGAAGTATTCTTGCGTTGAATCCCTCAAATCAAGCACAGAACTAGAAGACTTGAAATGCTTAAATTGATTGATTACGAGGCCAAAAGCAAAGCAAGCTGAATGGCTTAATACGGAAAGACGATTAACGCTTAAACTAAGTTTGAAATCATTGAAAATAGAACGAGGATCAAAACAAGTTGAGTGAGAGTCACTATTGACCTCTCTCTCTCTCTCTCTCTCTTTATATCGCTCGCTTCTCCATCATCCTCTCTCCTTTCCCAGTGCTCTCTCCCTCTCCCTCTCTCCCTCACAATTATTAAATATAATAATAACAACAAATAAATTGCAGCTAAAAGTTAAATCCCAAATTGGAATCCAATTTCGATTTACCACAGAGCAAACAGTGAACAATACATGAAATATTTACAGTATATTTGCAGTAGTGGAATACAACAGAAAAGTACAGTATATATATATGTAAATATATATATATTATATATATAACAGAGTATTTGTTGTATGTGTGACTGATTAATAAGAAATCCCTCCCCTCCTTCGAATCTTCATTTCAATGTCATCTTGAGCGGGGGGCGGAAAAGCTCTGTCTCTGTGTGTGTGTCTATGTGTGTGTGTGTCTATGTGTGTATGTGGATGTCGGGGTTGTGACAAAGTCTCAAACTCATAGCTGCTGCTGCTGCTGCTGCTGAGAATTGATGCACCCTTGGACTTGCTGCATGCTGCAGGGCCTACTTTAAGCCTACCCCCCTTCCCCTCCACCACACTCACCCCTTTGCTGCAGTGCATTTGCTAATTAGGTACTCATTATGTGTACACACCATGTGTACTGCAGGGGGCGTGGCATGGCGGAACGGTGCGGTTCCATGTGCACATACCGAATGCATAACAAGCCGGGCGACAAGACAGTAGTGGGTGTGGCAAATGGGTACAGCTCATGGCAAACGACAAAACGACAACAACCTACATCTAGATCTCTACAACTGAACTTCATTTCCCAGTCCAGCAACTCACTCAAGTATATATATATACATACATATATATATATATATATATGTATATACTTGTTCTTCATTATAAGCCTTATAGCCAATAACCAATTGCTAATCACATTTGAGCACAGTTCCAAGTTGTTCACTCGTCAAAAAATGAACAGATTCTTAAAGACAAAAATCTTGTTTATTATTAAAGTATTATACACCCATATCTCGTTAAACGGCCGCTCTTTATAAGGCATTTCGCTATAACGGCTCTCTTCAACTAAGGCAAAAAAAAAAACAACTTTTTATTTGAGGAACTCATTCAGTTGCAAGCGGTACTGGCATATGACGAAGAGACAGAGCCTGTTGTATCCAAACAGCGAACATCGAAAGCTTTTTCCTATTTCGAATAAGGAATAAACATCCTCCTTGAAAACGATCCTGACGTCGAGCGTAGCGCTAAAGTTTCTCGAGGAATATAGATCACTGAACAACGAAATAGATAAGAAGGCAAGCCAAACAATGTTGGACAAGTGTTTTAAGCCGGGCCCATTGATGACGTTAGTGATCTGCAGGTTAATAATTGATACCTTATACGGCTTTTCGTGGAACGAGTCCTGGCGAGGCATGGGCGCATAGATAAAGATTAATACTGCTAATACAACAGTTACAAATCAGTTATCAAATTGTGCCCAAGGCGAACTCTTCTCGAATGATTATCATAGGTCGAGTTTCTCGTAATACTGCCAATATTATTTTGACCGCAGATGTTTGTTTTTATCGGGGGATAAGCAAAGTTAATTGGACATAGCTCAAAACGACATTCGATTTATGGGAATCAGATTTTGATTGAGTTTAATTGGCATTCGGCTGGACTCACAAATCGACATATTGCGCATTTATAATAGATAGTTATCCAAGGGGTCTGTGTGTGTGTGTGATAAGAAAGGGGGTGTAAGGGGTGGTGAGTGCATCAACTTTTGGGCTGTGCGTGAAGTGCATCAATAATAATGCTTAATTCATTTGCATTTGCATTAGGAGCAAAACAGATGAGAGCATTGAATGCCTTAATTGGATTTGTAGGCATACTAACTGTGTATATATGATATATATACATGTATATATGCTATATATAAACGATTGCAACTAAATGCAGCAAATGCGACGTAGAGCGCGATTCACACATGAACATGTATCTATATATATATATATATTTATTTGGATATATGTATATAAAGATATGTTATATATGTGCTCAGATAGAGCTCTTGGCAAGCCAAGCATATAACTCATATCGAACATATCTCTTAATGAGCGCCTTTGCTGCTGGGTTGGGCATTTGTATGGGGTTGCTTGTGAAGATTGAGGGTTGGCTGCTTGTTTGGGTTTAGCTGTTGTTGCACATACTTGGTATACGCATACTTATCATTAATTGGTTGCAACTGCCATCGGGAAGACTTCGTCCAATGCATTAATTTGATTTTAATTAACATATTGATGAGAAGCACAACCGACTTGGGCACAAACCGAAGATTATATACCCTTGCCAGCCAACAGCCACTGCACCAAACTCAACCAAGATCAACTGGGATTACACAACAGGCACTGACAGAGACAGACTTGTGATTTTGGTGGTACGGATGGATAATATACACTTAGCTCTGGTTCAAAGTTTGCGCGACGTTTAGATACCCTGTTAATTATAATATTAAGCATTTCTTTTTCGTTTTTTTTTCAAGTCAAGGCGATTTGCCTTATTGATGTGTGTGTGTATATATTTATGTACATATTTATGTACATATTTATGTATATATCTATGTATATATTTATACGTATTGTCTTCTTCTACTACAACTTAATTACATTAATCCTGTGCTCCCATTATATTGTTGTTTGTGCAAAATTATTCAAGTTTTCCAGGCGACCCTTTCTTGTTGTTGTTGTTGTTGCTGTGATCTAAATAAAAGGGACAGATTTGACAGGGTAGTTGGTAATGGGGAATGGGGAAAGGGGTAAGGGTAAGGGAAAGGGGGTTAAGTGACAGGCTGTCTAGGTTCGGGCACAAAGTTGAGGGAAAGTTGGGCAACACTTGTAAATTGTGCCCCTCCAGCTTGTTGACAAATTTCAAATCCCTTTTTATACCCTCAACCCATTAGACAAGGGGAAAAAGGGTGTATTAGATATGGGCAATAGTATGCAATAGGCAGAATCAAGCATATCCGATTCCATAAAGTATATATATTCTTATTCAGCATCAACAGTAAAGTTAATCTCAGCGACTAAAAGATCTAGCGACTTTACCATAGACAGATCAAGTGTATTTCATTTTATCGATAACTGCCACCGCTACGGGAATATCGATACATATGCGACTATAAGCGAAGCATGAGCCAGAGAGAGAGAGAGAGATATTGAAAGGCCTTTTTACAGACGATTGTCTGAAGAGGAATAAGCACTCTCAGAATATTATTACCAAAGAGCACAGCCTACAAATTGTGAAGAGTGACGAGTTTCAATGGCAATAAGCAGACTAAGGTCCTAGAGAAATGAGGAACTCCGGATATCAGTTAAAATCATTATGGTATGATTAATGAGGGGCGCCTCAAAAATCAAACCAACTGATCACAGTTCACAGACTTGAACAATAATGATAATAACAGTAACATATTTATATATTATTATATATATATTTCTACGGTATATTTATGGATTGTATAGTCGACTTACCGGGCACCTCTATTAGATCTGGATCTTCATCATCACCAAAATCCGAGCCGGAATCATCATCATCGAAATCGTCGTTATTATCAGCGTCCAAGAAGTTTATACGCCTTTGCGATGTCTGCAAAAAAGACAGCAAAAATAGATAAGCAACAATTATGGGTTAAATTGTTAGTACAAGTTTCGTGCAGTGTATGTCAAGCAGCACTTCAAACAGCTGTTTTCAAAAACCAAGCCAAAAACAAAAACCACCGCATGAAAAAAAAAAAATGTAGCACACTTTTCACACTCAGGAAAACAGAGAGGAAAATAGAGCGAGAGCACGTTTAAAAGAGAGCGCGCGAGAGAGAGAGAGAGAGAGAGCTTTAGCACAGTTGTTTAGAAAAAACGGCACAAAAGCACGAGGCGAAAAAAATAAAAACGAAACAGAAAAAAAGGACGAAAACCAAAGAAAAAAAACAGAACGCCGACTACAGTGAGGCAAACACGACGTTGAGTTTTGATTGGGTCAGCTAAGGTCAGGTTTCTTCTTATTTTATTTTTGTGCTGTGTTGTGTTTTACTGTTACCGCTGTCCACGCGTGTATGTGTTCACTGTGTGTATGCAATGTTGCGACTGTTCCGGCGCTCGTGTTGAAGGCAACTACACTACGACTCTACCGACTCCAGTGTCGCTACCTAACTTGTCGAGCCAAAACACACGCTTGCAGTTTTTCGCCGTTAACATACAACACGCTAACATACACACACACACACACACACAACCCTATCGAACATACCCCTGCCCAACACCCCATACCCAACCCCAATTGCCGCCACACCAAGCAGCCCCTTTTCCAAAAATTCAACTGCCGATGCTGTTGTTGAGGTCGCGGGTGGTTTGCCCAACTTTCGGAAAGACGAGGAGCGGGGACAAGGTGCGCTGGGAGGAGGAGCAGGTTCGAGGGTCGAGTACAATCACCACTCGAGCATAACATTCTGGCAACTGACACCGCGCCACGGTGGTTAGCAAACTGTTTTCCAAGCTTGCATCAAAACTACTCCGTTGATTGACAAATAAAAAGACGTGCTCCAATTTACGCACAACTTTACCGCTTTTGACAAACAAATCAAACAAAATTAAAATTTATGTTCTCTATTTAAAATATAATTAGAAACAGATTAAGAAAATTTTCAGGTGCACGTCTATTGATTTTTTACATGAAAATTACAAATTTGTGGCGTTTTCACAAGTTGGAGCATCCAGAAATATGATAACGTAAAGATTATCCGCGTATGCAAATCGGATTTATCGAACGAAAGCTTATCGATAACAAAACGTTGACTTGAATATATTTATATTTTCTTTCGTTGACAATTATGTTTTGACCCACTATGCCAACGCTGTACAGTTCGAGAAAGGGTTGTACGTTAATTCCCCCGCTAACACATACACACACACACACACACACACACACAAAACAAAAGGAGTCGCAAATGTTTGGCATGTAGAGATACCCCAAAAACACTACGAACAACGAGTCGAGCCGAGCAGCACAGAACAGAAACTACGTAAAATATATGTGCAATGTGCCAACCCTCGATTAAACCAAGTAAACCCAACCCCCCCCCCCCCACCAACACACACACACACACACACTCACCGCCCCGTCAACTACAGATACCGCTGAACCCCTGCCACGCTAAAACAAAAGGATTGCCAGGATAACTAACTGCCTGGGTGGGTGCACTACCGGGTGTGCCCAGGACAAGTTTGAGCCAAAGGATATACCAAATGGCAGGCATACGAAGGGCGGGGTAGTTACAGAAAATCAGACATAGATGGAGAGAGTGAGAGACATAGATGAAGATATATATACATATAGAGAGCGAGAGAGATAGAGAGAGAAAGAGAGAGAGAGAAAGAGAGAGAGAAAGAGAGAGAGAAAGAGAGAGAGAGAGAAAGCGAGAGAGAGTGGTTGGCTGTTGGCTGCTGCCTGGGTGAACAAAACTTGGCGCTGCAAGTCGTGTGTCTCCTCTCCGCCTGTGGTTAGAGATAAATCAATGACTCCGGTAACTTTCGGAACTCGCGCAGGCATACACACACCACATGCACACACACCACACGCACACACACACAATGCACAGAAGGCCCTAGCACCTCCTATAAACTTGTCAACTACAGTGAATACTCAGAGCAGACAATTATTTTTGATAGATTCATGGTTTGAGCTTAATACAGTGCTCACACAATACGCTGAACTTAAGGCCAGTTTATCTGTGCGTAGCGAAGGAAATTCTAACTCTTAACTATTAACCAATTGAAGCCAGTTGAATAACCAGTAATATTCTTAAAGCAAAATCAATTATGGTTCTGAATTTCAATGGTAAAATTTCGGTTATCGGCTCCGATTCTGTTTCCACTCTTCCCAAACTACTGATTTAGTGCATTGAAGAAGTGTTAACTAAAAAAAGATATCGAAATTTTCTGAAGCTTGTAAACTAGCAATACATATTCAATTCATATTAGCCTCTACATAAAGGATCTGCAATGCTCGATAAACCGATCGGCGATATATTTATTTACTTAATACTTAAATACTATTATTAATCTTAATAATAATATTCAATTTATAATTAATTATTTTTTCTTATAATTTAATACCAAAGGCTAATAGAAATGGATTTCATTTATATATTTCGCAAAGAACAAATAAAAATAAGTCGCTAAGTCGATTTATTTGAATCAAGCGCTAATTTTGCCGCTCACACGTTAACGCAGATCGATTATGGCATTGCCAAATGTTCAAAATGTTACATGTACAGTTTAACGACGAATCGTATGCTCGAAAGCTTTCAAGAAACAGTTAAATTTGGAAGCTCAACATATTAATCCCGTCACTTGTAAGAACAATAGACAATTGCAGTAAATAGTCGAAATGCCTGTTTGTACTTGTTTGTGTGTGTGTGTGTGTGTGCGTTACGCCCTAACACTAAATCCAAATGTATCCCCCGTTATCATTCCAATACTCGCATCGAGCTTAAGAGATGTTTTTGTGTCTCTCGGTTTATTTTTCGTTCTTCTCTTGACACACAAAATAAAATCAAAACGAATGACCTTGCAAAAACACAAAAGAAAATAAGCTCAAATATTCGCACAAACACACTCACACTCACACAAGCGCAAAAAACATGTGTTTTGTGTTTTTGCGAAAAGGAAACACTTCAACACGTTGCTAAAAAAAAAGGAGCAAAAAAAAGCTGGAATAACGAAGCAGAAGAAGAAGCAGAGCGTGTGAGAGTCACTTAAGGGTTGCACACAAGCTAAATGTAAGCGAAATTAAAATGAAAACAAAAAATGCCGGATAAAAGCGAACAAAAACAAACGAGACGACAACAAAGAGAACAGACAACAACCACAACCACAGCAAGAGCAACAAATCATAAACAGCGTGCACATTTTGACAAGATAGGGATGTTCGACTAGGAGATACCCTCACTCATTCTCATGGCAGACGAGACGAACGATGTTTTTTTTTTAATATATTTTATTTGCATTGTTGCAATTAAAGATTGTAGAATGAAACAAAGCAACTGTCATCCTTTTCGCACTCGGCAAATCATAGCATGCTAAAGCCCATTAGCCCCATTCAATTGTCGTGTCATCTCTATCGCACTCTCATGTTCTTAACTGTGGTACCACAAAATATGACAGTAAAATAGTTTTGAAAACGACAACTTGTGTGTATGTCCAAAATACAATATATTATTTTGAAGCTAATGCAAATCAGTATTATATAACAATTTCTAGACTACCACTGAAAAAATGTCGTTTGTATTGCTATCGAAAATCATAATACCGTTGCCAGAACTCCTTAACTTAAAGCTCATCTTGAAGTGGTCCGACTCAGTCGAAAAAGACGAATATATGCCAAGTTTTATCAGGGTAGCTTTCAAACAGAGTGAGTTTAACTTATTTTAAGAATGAGCATCAAAAATGAGGATATCCGTACAGACAGACCGACAGACATGGCTATATGGACTCTGGTGTTGCTGATCAAGAATATATATAGACTTTATGGGGTTGGAGAAGTCTCCTCTAATGCGTTACACATTTCATGACAAAATTATAATACCCTCCACAAAGGTAGAAAAAGAAATACTGCACAGCAAAAAATGTTATGGGGCAAATCAAGTTTTTTTTTTTTACATTTACGCTCTTAACTTAAGTAAAAGGAACCAGTTACACATTTTTTTTTAAAATCCTCGAACAAAGGGATGAGTGGAATGAAATTACTCAATTTCTCTCACTTTTTTTAGTTTGCACTTTTCTGTTCCAAATCTTTTTTGCTGTGTAAAAAATCGGAGGTTGCATCATGCATATGTTGTGAATTTAGACATAAATAAACAAATACATATATATATATATATGTATATGCATGCTGCAAGGGTGTAAGGAGTAGGGGGTAGGGAGGTGGGTGGTGGTGTGGGAGTGTGTGGCATGCGTGTACACAGCCGGTGCAGTTTTAACGCATGCGCCGCAGGACAATAGGCGAAAAGCAAATATGCAGCGAATGGCAGAACAAAGCAAGCAATCCGATAAATAAGCTGCTCAGCCAGCTGGGGAAATTGTATATACGTATATATATATATAAATATGTATTAGTACATATATATTTATATATTTGTACATATGCAAAGCGGCAAGACAACAGCGCGTGGGAGTGGCATCAAATTGCTGCTGCTGCTGCAAGTACACACATAGAAACACATGCACATACAAACGTACATAGCACAGTGTACCCAGGCCAATGACAAACAGAGTCGGTGTTTACGCACAACGAAACAAGTGAGAAACGTTGTGGCAGAAAGTGAAACCGATATCAATATAAGATATTTGCTTTTATCGATTTTTATCGATTTGCAAGTCATCACTAAAAATATTTAGCATCCACAGCAAAAATGTAAACAAATTCAGCGCGAAGAGTTTAAGCAAGAATTTACAATAAGGGGCAACCAACAAATTATATTCTTGAGTAAATTTCATGTTATCGATCATCGATTAAATTAATTAACCGATTGCAGATGAAATACATATTGACTTCAAAGCACACACACACACAGCAGAAGAAAAAGTTGTACACATACACATATATAGACAAATTAAAAGGATGGCAGCGCTACGCGAGATTTCATAGCAGGCAGCTAAAAAGCGTTAGCAGGGATCGATTAGAGTTGCCAGATTGTGCAGAAGTCGCTGAGTAAAACCTACCGTTAAGGAGTCAACGTTCACATGGCCTGAGTCCCAACCTAGCACAAGCAAGTCTTCGATATATATGTAAATATTTAAATATAATATATATTTCTTTGTGAACGAATTTAAAACGTGCTGCTTGAAAACGGTAGCGGGCGGGGAAGGGATGCTGAGTTAAAAGCTATAGACAACACTCATAGCTACACTCAAAGAATCCAAACAAAAATTATGCAAATCAACTGACAAAATCGACTTCTTTACTCTTCTTCTTCCTACTTCTTTTTCATTGTCTGCTTCTTCTTTAGCTTGTTGCCAAATAAAATTTTTTTTATATGTTGCTTTGCGATTTGTAGTGGTTTTTTTTTGCCGTACCATGTGGCTGGCCACGTAGCTAGCAAGTGCAAGCGAGATGGCTTGATTATACACAGACTCAGCTGCTGCTGCTAACAGCGCAGCGACTGCGACGTCGGCAGAGACGGCCAGTGGCCATTGAATTTGTTGGCCATCAAATGTTGCTGATTTGTGCCGTGCAACCACAAAGAAACGCATAATTCATCATCATACAAACCAACGACAACATAGACAACAACAACAACATATCTACAATAATAAACAACTTTAGAAAGATGTGGGAAACTTACCATTTTGTTGCCGTTGCTCGTATTGCAATTCCTGCTTTTTGTTGTTGTTTTGATTTGCAGTTGACTTCAGTGCTGGCCAGGCCGGAAGAAAAAAAAGGTAAAAAGAACGCGCGCGACGACAATGGCGACAACAACAACAATGACGACGACAACGGAGACAGTAGTAGAAGAAGAAGAAGAAGAAGCAGCAGCAGCGAGCAGAGTCGGGAACAGCGCTATCGAACAATTGTGTTCGCCTTCCTCCTCTTCTTCCTCTTCCTCCTCTTGTTCTTCGATTCGGTTCGACTGAGCTCTTTTGGCTCAGCGGCTCAGCACACGTTTTTTTTTAGTTCCTTTTTCTTTTGGGTCTATTTTCTTTTGTTTGCTTAACTTTGCTGCCAACGGCGGCGGATTGCCGTGGATATTTGCCTGAGAATTGGGACTTTTTGCAAAATGATAGTGGTTTTCCTGATTATTCCTGTTGCGGCACAATAACAACAAAATAATGGCGAGAGGAAGGAAACAAAAATAAAAAAAAAAGTTAAGCCGAAAACACACGTAACATACGTTCGCAGCGCCCGTCGCACGCTAATAAAATGACACACTATCGATATATTTGCACTATGTGGCTGTTACCACACAAAAAACCCTTATTTGGTATTTGCAAAAAATACCTTGAAAATATACTAACTTTCTATTATCGATTAACTCAAATACTGACACACAGACTCTGTGTTTCTCTCTGCCTCTCTGTCGTTCGTTTACTGTACAAATGTCACAGTTAAGTTTTATTAGATCAACATATTAAAATACTAAAACAACATTTGTATCGATGATTATATGTCGATAACATTGTTAAGCCGTGTATTGCTAACAACAATTACATATTTTTATGTATTCTAATTTTAAAGATGAAATAAGAATTCCATGTACTATTAAGCATTACCGGTTAAAATGGCGAGGAATTTTTTGGTTCTGTTTTCGCAGACCGATAACTGTTAACAGTGCAATGCAGTTAATTTAACAGACGCAGATTTATTAGAGGTGTGCAAAACTGATATCGATTGTGTTCTGCAGCACTGCTATTTTGTTGTTGCGGTCGCGTTGCCAGTGCGGCGGTTTATATTTATTAGCAATTACTCACAGAAAAAAACAGTCATTGTTTTAAGGCTAATCGTCCGAAATGTGCGCGCCAACCAATTAAAAAGCAGCATCAACCGTTCGATAAGCCACAGTTTCGACAAACACTCGCACAAAAAAAATCAATTCGCAGAAATTCGTGCCGCCTGCTATAAACACGCTCAGCAAATGAAAAAACTCGACAAATAAAGTGAAAAATACTCGCTTCAACTCGATCGATATATGTTGTTGCAACTTACAATTTACAACAATTGTGGCCAGTGGACAATTGCTGTAACGGTTTTTAAGAAGCGTTTTTTTTTTGTTTTTGTTTTGTTATTTTTTTCGGTTCATGTCGCTTGTGAAGTAGTAAAGAAGAAGAAGCAAACGCGGAGAAGACACATTGGGAAGAGCGCAGAGTATCTAAATCGCACGCTAGTCGCCGGGTTTTAGGAAAGGAGAGGAAAGCAGAGGATAGAAGAGGAGAGGTGCGAAAGAAATTAGCAAGGCAAATTTATAAATATACATATATATAAGCATGTTTATTTGTATGTGCATTGATTTTAATACAAATCTCAAATATTAATGAATTTGTTGTTGCTGAAACGCTTGAATATAAAAATAAACCAAACAAATCGCCACAGCTAGCAACAAGAGAGAGTGTTAGACAGAGATAGAGGGCACTATCCCATCAGCAACGAAAGAGAGAATGAGCATCGGTACACACATGGACACACATATATACACAGAAACTCATCGATAATCGCGTTAAACGTTTGTTTACGCAAGGAGTTAACGACACACCCTGTGCCTCTAAAACAAGGAGAGGCCCGCGCCAGCTACACCCTGTTTCACCACCGCCTCCCCCACCCAAGCAAGCCCATTGCGTGTGCCTTGGTCTGGCGCCGTATTGTCTATCCTACAACAACAACGACGAAGCGCCATTGACATTGCCATTGCTGACAGTTCCTCTTCCTTGTTTTGCTGATGAAAGCAACCAATAGCGTTTTATATGCGACCTAACAGCATGGTAAGTGAAGAAAATGAAGGAGTAGAAGAAGAAATATAAGAGCTTAGCATAACCAAGCAAAAGAGCAAGGCAGAGCCTTCTTCTAACGGACCCCTGCACTCTCATTCGCATTCGCACTCGCGTGTGTTATTAGCATTAGCACTGTTTCACCGTTTCTATCTCTAGCCAACATTCGCTGAACACAAGGCCGATGCCGGCCCATTAGACTTCTTGCATACATAACACACACACACACACACACACAGACGGGCAGACAGACAGACAGGCAGGCAGTCAGGCAGACGTACATTCGTGTGGGTGCGCGTCAGTGATGTGATTTTGTATTAATCGCATATTAGTGTGACTAAATTAAATAAAGTAAAAGCCAACAAATTGCATTAAGGTGTGACCCAAGCAGCTTTTGGGGTTGTTTTCCCTCCGAGGAGTGTCTGCAATGGAAGGGGGAGGAAGGTTAGGGTAGCGGTAGTACCCGATTGTTCAAAAAAGAAATTTTAAAAAGCATCGCTAGCTCTAATATATATTATACATATAATATTATATAGATGTAATATTATGTTAATGTTTTTGTAGTAGTGGATGTGACAGGTATCTCCTCGTCGGTCACTCTACACTAGAACACCCATCACTTGTGCGTGGCCCTGAATTTGTAATTTACACTTATGCTGCGTACATTGAGAGGACGCTGAAAACTGTTCATATATATAGATATATATATATATATGCATATATTTATTTATTTGTTACTTCTTTTTTTTGACAAACGTGAGAACGACTCATTAATAAACGGCAAACGTCACGGGGACGGAAGCTGATTATTGTCAGTGTGTGGGGGTGTTTTTTTGTTGTTACAAATGTTGCGTATAAATGTTTTATTTGTATGTATAATTAAGGTACCATGATTGTGCTTATCTAGCCAAGCACACATATATGCATGTAATGGCCACTGTGTGGTTGCATATGTGTGAGTGTGTGTCTGTGTTTGAACAACCTACTGCGATAACGGGAAAGGGGGCGGTCTCTTGTACTCGGTAAATGTACCCGCAGCGCGTGACAAAGCCAACAACAACAGAGAAGAAAAAGAAGAAGAAGCATTGGGAATTGCCCACAAGTGGACACCTGTTAGTAAGCGGGCCTATAAGGGCAACGCAACTAGAGCTCAAATTATACAGTATGCTCTGCCTCAGTGCTGACAATTTAGCATTTTTTTACTGGCTGTATTTTTAAGTTAAATTAGCTAAGTTTTGGTATGTTTCAAAAGTGACTTGTTCAGTATTAAATCATTTTTCTGTAGTTTTATTTTGGTTTGAATTTTTCTTTAAGTGTTGCTATGGCTAGCTTTTTGAATGCTGCTCAAAAGTTAGCATCACTGTTTTTGATATATTTTGTTAGTCATAAAAGCATAAATATAAAAAATATAAATAATTTATATATATATATACATATATATATATATATATATGTATGTATGTATGTACAATAATGTACCGGCATTTGGTGCTCAATTGAATCACAACAGAGCAAAATACAACCAACAATTATCACCACTGCGGCCACTAGTGTTGTTGTACTTTTGATAACGTATTTAATTTATTATTTCTGTCTGCGTCTCACATATACATACGCACCCACGAGCACGTATGCATACATATGCGTACGCAAATGCACGGCAATGTGTGTTGGTTGTACACACACACATACGCATGCACAATTAAAACGCCGCAGTCTGCTATATCTCGCTCTCTCTCTCAGTGTTCACTGCTCGCCATATTGTGGAGCACTCTCTTTGCCGCCGTTTCAGTTTAACGGCTGCCTTCGAAGTTCGAAGTGCTTCGAGGCTCAAAAAAAAAGAAAAATCAAACGAACGAACTTAAAAAAGTGAACGAAACGCGCGAAAAGTTAACGAAACAATAACAAATAACAAGAAACAAAAACCAAATAATAAATAAACAACGGACAGACAATGATGGGCTGTTAGCAACAAACTGCGGAGGGTAAAAACACAGAGAGAGATAGAGAGAGAAAGCAAAACACACTGAGAACACAATATAAATTACAAATATATGTTACAAATCTTGCACTTGAGTAATAATAAACCCCAATACGGGGTTGTCTATATCTCAGGCTCAAAGTACTTGAAATACAAAAATACATCTGTACACATACCATACATACATAGATATCGATATATATGGATATATATATATATATATTTTTTAAGTACAAACGTGTACCGAATATGGACTCCAGTTAATCTCTCGCTCGATACAAATTCCGATTCACGCGTTGTACTAGTGAACTTTGGGTTCTTACCCGCAAATGGAAACGAATACTAACATACCTGTATATATTTACATATATATACATGTGTATATAGTATTACGATCGTTAGCAAGACATTTAATTGCCACCCCTGTTGTTTTTACTGACTGCAAGATTTTTAATTATTATTTGTTCGGGGAATTCCACATTTTCCATTGAGCACAGCGATAGCAGTTATATAAAGCATTATTTTCTATTATATATTTTTGGTTAACTGTTATTTCCCTCCCTTGATTGAAATTTTTTATTTTACACTTTTTTTGTTTGTGTTGTGCGATTCTATTTATACATAAAAAAAAAAGAACAAAAGTTTTTCAATTTAACAACAACAATGAACAATAATAATTAAAATAATAACAACAACAACAACAACAAGAAACAACGAGTGCATCATTGGCCCAAAGTCAGTGAAGCGTCTCTTGAAGTGTGTGTGTGTGCGCGCATACCCTGCACGCAACGTGTACAGGGTATATGCGCATGCCGAACGATTTCAATGCCGGTTCCGACTTGATACACTGCATGGCAACAGTTTCACGCTTTCAACTCTTTCCAAAATGCTAAGAAGAGTATTAAAGTCATGTTCACAATTGACAGAAACATTGAAAGCTGTTTGGATTTTTACAATTGAATGATTGAAGGCATCAACTCAAACCCAAGTCGAAAGTCCCAGACTATGCGCAATAGTGCACGTATTAAGAAAAAAAACAATTGAATTCACGATAAGTTTTGGATTTTGAGTCCACGATTGGAAACTTTTAATGGGAAACTTTGAATGCTTTAATGCTTTTGAGATAACAGAACTGAGTACGTTAGACAAGGTCGCAATTTATTAGTTGTTCATTTCGAATTCTCAAGTGGCTCAAGCGTCATTCAACAATCCAATGCTGTTGGTTTTCTTAACATATATATATATATTAAATATTTATTTATTTCATTTTATGCCAATTTCCAATTTCCAATTGCCAAAAATAAAAGCACACAATTGATAAGTTAATTCTTGACTACTTCTAAATGGGTATGTACATATATACCCCGACATTGCATCATATATATTTCAAACATTTCCTAAAGATTGCTTAAGAAGAATTGAAGAAGAAGAAGAACACACACACACACACACACACACACTCCTAGAGCAGTCTAACTTGCTGCTCCATGTTACACTTATCTCGCAAGCAATTCAAGTTGACAACAAATCCAAAATAAATGGGCTTTTTTTTTTTTGCTTATGATATAGTCGTGGAAGGGGTGGGGGGGGGGCGTGAGGTGGGGAGGAGTGAGACATTTGACTAGTTATCGGTCACCGGAACTGAACAGCAACGGAACAGCTGAGAATGATCTGAGAGCGAGATATGTCACAGCTGAGTCATAAAATATTTATTATTATCTTATACGTTGAGCTTCATGACGGCAACAAACTGTTGACACATGCCGCACTCGGTGCATATCAATTTGTGACCAATTCAAGTACAATACATTGATAAAAAGGGTCGACGAATACTCATTCACATTCATTCTTCATTTCGTCGAAGTCTAATTTTGTTCAACGTTCTTGACTGTGAGAATAATTGTCTCAAGTGAAAAACGCACAATTATTCCTCGTGCACAGCTTCATGATACACTTTATATATGTTGCGTACAGAATTGGCCCGTTTTAAGGCGTTTCCCATTGCCGCTTGAGTAATGTATAAATGTAAACAAACATACATTAACGTCAGCATTATGAATGTATATATATCGATATATATATATATATATATATATATAAATATATATATCGAGATGTATTTGAGCATTTCTGTTGCTGCTTATCACATGACGCAACTCACATTCATCATGGTTATCATAATTCGGATTCCAAGAAATCGCTTCCTCGGCAGCTTGGATGATTGCTCGATGAACCAGGAGTTTGAGTGAGAAAGGGGGTAATGATTAGCAAAATGAGGTATCTTATCTTATTTGAGTTATATAATCTTGAATCGATTGCTTAACATGTTGTCAAGATTATTAAAATAATCACTTCGGCGAAATGTCGATTCCATTTCGGTCAATGATTCAACTGAGGAACTGAGGGCGAATAGGATTATAAAAAAAGCAAGAGTGAGCTCGACTACGATATACCCTGAACCCGCCAGCTGTTGATTATTTTCTAGTTTTATTGTCAATATATATATATATATATATATATGCTTAGGTGCACTTAATTTAATACTCTATTTTGACAGCTTAGCTAATAATTCACAATTAAAACATTCGGTTAGCCCTGCTGGAGGCCTAGTCATACAATATTTATAAATATATAAATATCATATCTACTATATAAATATATATATATGTGTAGTTCCTTCTGTTTGCTATCTCATAATGTGCCCACTACTCAAATATCGATTTGATTGCTCCCCAACAAAAAGTATATGAAAATTTCCGATTTGTTGGGAAGGGAAGGGGGCTATATGCGGGTCTTTTTCCCGCATTAAAATATAAATGTATATAAATGTATATATATATATATATATATGTGTATCTCCAATTATCTGGTATATCTTTTGTTTTGGTCTGTCCGTTAATTTTATTGACTTGACAAATTGCTCAGAAGAACAAACACGCTTTGCATATAATCCCTCCAAATCCCCTTCGCTCATATTTGCTTACCCTGGATAACCTTTAATTGGAGAGAGGCTAAGAGAGAGAGAGAGCGAGAGAGTGTGTGGAGCGGGGGGGAAGAGGGGAAGTAATACGAATTGTAGTCAATTATAATCATATCGATGACATTTGAACTTTCATAGTTATTGGAGCCAAATAGTCGCAGAGACCGCCACCCAATATAAATTGAATTACATGTGAATGTGTATTACTGTGTGTATGAGTGTGTGTGGGTGGGTGTGTGGGTGTGTGTGTGCGTGTGCGTGTGTGTCTGTATGCGACACATTCCACACTGCCCCAAACTGGGTGCAAACAACAACAATAAAAACAACACCAGCATTAACGAAAGTAAAATTTTTCTCATGTTTGCGATACCTTTAATTCGGGTCAAGAATATATATACTTGAAATTGAATATACTTGAAATGTTTGCATATGATACACTCAAATGCAACATTGTTAATAAACAAGATCAACAGTTAGATGCTTGACTTAATCAATCGCTAAATGTAGACACTTGACACCGATTATCAATACCCGAGTCAATATAGTCATGAGGTCCGTCTGTATATCTATATATTTGTATGTATATAAAATGCGGGGGTACTATATTATTATACATGAACTGGAGGGGTATACCTTTACAATTGTGTCTGTTATTGCCTTATCGATAACACCATATAGATGTGATAAGTGGGGGGTATACGAGAACTTATGTGCCAGATGGACAGGGCTAGATTGACACGACTGTTGATGCTAATCAAGAATATATATACATTATGGGCTCTTGCTATGATTGCTATGTTGCATGGTTGTTGTATACTTCTTGGACAATTCCAATATACCATTCCTATATATTTGTTTTAATGGGTGCAGGGTATACGAAAAGGTTAATAAACCCCCATGTGGAAAATTGTTGACGGTTGGTTACAGTAGCAGAGTGCCGAAACACTCTGACACTAATGGGTCATGGGTTGCTAACCATGCTGATAAGCACACATATGTGTCAGTGTGTGTGTGTGTGTGTGTGGGTGTCTGCGTGCATTTCACACCTCAAATAGTTGTAAATTCCATCGTAAAGCTGAAGCAACTTATTGTTAGATGTGAAAATAATGCCAAGTAAAGAAGCACTCAAATATACAATAAATAAACATAAATAATGTTTGACTAGCGAATACCCTGTATATAGTTAAATCCTGATATAACTGTATCGACTCATAATTTACATATGCCATGAGATTCATTCGATTCTGATTGATTCTGATGTCATTATACCCGCTTTGAATATTTCTAAATATAAATGCTTTTATATTGCCCACAAATTAGATAGTTTTACATATTCGCATATATGTCTAGGTTATATTGATTTTGATACCCTGAACAGTAGGTGGAAGGAAGCATTATAAGTAGAGTTAATATTGTTTGTAAACTGACTTTATTTGATTCATCTGATTGAATTAACATCATTTATGCGAATCGTAATCGTAAGTTGGTAGACTTGTGATCGATTGGGTACATCGATGGTGGGTAATATATCAAATGTGTCTTATATATGCAATACAATGTTAAATAATATGTATTTAAAATTTGGAAAGCACAGAAATAGACATTGATAGAGCTCGTGTTGCTTATTGGCATTATCTAGGCGTATTTCTTAAGACCACTTTGGCAAGCCTGAGTCATGTGGCCAGTTTTTGTTATCACCAGCGCTACCGCTATATCACATGTATAAATATAATATAAATATAAATGTATTTACAATGTGTCTTATGCGAATTGTTGTTTAATTGAGTTGCATTTTGATTGATTGTCTTTTGCAGAAATGAGTGCCTCATCATTTAGCGAGACTTTAACGAATCCAAGCGAATTATTAACGGCAACAGCAAAGGGCAAACGCTTAAAACACCAACGAGAACAGGCAGATCAAGCACAACTTTAAGTAAAAGACAACAGCAGCAACAACAGCAGCAACAACAGCAGCAACAACAGCAGCAACAGCAACAACAACCGCAACAACAACTACAGCAACAACAACAGCAACAATAATAATAATAAGAACAAGAACGAAACAGGAAACTGGAATTTGGCGGCCTGTCCAAGATACAGTATCTAATAGAGTTAAGAAAGGTACAAGATACATGCGTAAGATACGGTAGCAGCAAACCCGTGCATAGGTCCCTAGATAAAAGCGTAGCGTAAACCGTAACCAGTTCAAAGTAAGCAGTTCATTGTAAGCAGTCAACTGTAAGCAGTTAACCGTTAAAAATAACAAACAAAGAAAGCAGTGCTGTGCAAGCACAAGAGTGACAATCATGCTGAAGCTGATAATGAGCTCGACGACGAAACATTTGCTGCACTGCTTGCTGCTGTTCACTGTGATAGCTACCTGCGAAGTATTCTCTGGAGGCATCAAAATCAATGAGAACTCCTTCACCATTGTCGATCCATGGACTGAATATGGCCAATTGGCCAC
Organism: Drosophila sordidapex; assembly: GCA_035043295.1. Classification (NCBI taxonomy): domain Eukaryota; kingdom Metazoa; phylum Arthropoda; class Insecta; order Diptera; family Drosophilidae; genus Drosophila; species Drosophila sordidapex. The sequence goes on along the minus strand of JAWNNA010001078.1, from coordinate 35,319 downwards.
CGTATTGCTGTACTTATTGCGCTTCCTAACGCTGCTAACACTGCCGCAGGTGCTATTCAATTTTTGCGGCCTCGTCTTTTACAATGCCTTCCCCGAGAAGGTCGTCCTCAAGGGCAGCCCACTGTTGGCGCCCTTCATCTGTATACGGGTCGTTACGCGTGGCGATTTTCCGGATCTAGTCAAAATGAATGTGCAACGCAATATAAATACATGCCTGGACACTGGTCTCGAGAACTTTCTCATCGAAGTCGTTACGGATAAGGCGGTGCATTTGGCACAGCATCGTCGCATCCGTGAAATTGTTGTGCCCAAAGAGTATAAGACACGTACGGGTGCCCTATTCAAATCGCGCGCCCTCCAATATTGCCTGGAGGATACGGTCAATGTCCTCAACGATAGCGATTGGATCGTTCATCTGGACGAGGAGACGCTGCTTACCGAGAATTCGGTGCGTGGCATCATCAATTTTGTGCTCGATGGCAAGCATCCATTTGGCCAGGGTCTGATCACCTATGCCAATGAGAATGTTGTCAACTGGCTGACAACATTAGCCGACAGCTTTCGTGTCTCCGACGATATGGGCAAATTGCGTCTACAGTTCAAGCTCTTTCACAAGCCACTCTTCAGCTGGAAGGGCAGCTACGTGGTCACACAGGTGAGTGGCGTTCGCGTTGCTATAGATGGACACAATTGTCTCTCTCTCTAACTCTCTCTCTGCCTCTGTCTTGTCAAACTGAAATCTAATCGAATCTAATATGCAGGTTGGCGCTGAGCGTTCAGTTTCATTTGACAACGGCATCGATGGATCTGTTGCGGAGGATTGCTTCTTTGCGATGCGTGCGTTCAGTCAGGGCTACACCTTCAATTTCATCGAGGGCGAGATGTACGAGAAGTCGCCGTTCACGCTCCTCGATCTGTTGCAGCAGCGGAAACGATGGCTCCAGGGCATCCTGCTTGTGGTGCACTCCAAGATGATACCGTTCAAGCACAAACTGTTGCTGGGCATCAGTGTTTACTCGTGGGTAACAATGCCATTGTCCACATCGAACATCATCTTTGCCGGCCTCTATCCGATACCGTGTCCCAATCTGGTGGACTTTGTCTGCGCCTTCATTGCCGCTATCAATATCTATATGTATGTGTTTGGTGTGATCAAATCATTTTCCCTCTATCGCTTCGGCCTGCTCAAGTTTCTCGCTTGTGTCCTGGGCGCCGTTTGTACGATACCCGTTAATGTTGTCATTGAGAATGTGGCCGTCATTTGGGGCCTGGTTGGCAAGAAGCACAAGTTCTACGTTGTCCAGAAGGATGTGCGAGTCCTCGAAACGGTCTAAATCGGAGACAAACCGAAACGAACCGAACCGAAAGCATCGGAATGGAATGGAATAGAAGGGATTCGAATCGGGATCAGCAAACTAGCAGTAAAGGAACAACAGCTTTTTGGCACTAATTAACTGTAATTAACACACACACACCCACCCACCCAACCACACAAACACACACACACGCTCAAATCGAAATTTATGAAAATGCAAAAACCAAATGAAACAAATATAATCGCACAACAGCAGCAGTAGCAACAACAACAACAACAATAACAACAACATAAACATTAACAACATCATCATGATCTTTATATATTTAAGCTTAAGTTGCACACAGTCACACACACACACACACAAACGCACATATTTGTTATTAACTTGTTAAAGAAATATTTACTTTGGTCGCCACTTTTTGCAAAATTGTTAAAACGTATAACTATATATATATATATGTATAGCTATGTCTACACACTTGTCTAAATGTGTGCACACTCCCACACACACACACTCACACACACAACAAGAACTTAAAAGCAAGCACACAAATTTTTAAATTTATTATAAATTCAGCATTAAGTGTAATTTTTTTAATAGTCATTAGTAGTGAAAAAGAAGAAGCAGTAAAAGCAAACTCCCCATATATGTATATATATAATATATATATATATATATATATATACATACATATACATATATATATATATATTTATATTGTACTATATATTATATGTAGATTTATCATTATTATTACACTATGTATACATACATATATATATATTATTATTATTATTATTTAAACTTAAAAATGTGTACATTAATGTATTGTAAATTGATAAAAACAAAATAGAGAACTGTTAATAATATCATTCACACCAAATTACCAAACAACAACAACAACAAACAAAACCTTAGACTTTTTTGTGTACTTACATAATATGTATGTGTTTTTTTTTTCTTTTGTATACCTATGTATTTGTGTATGTATGTGTTTATATAGCTGTAGACGCCATAAACAACATTTACAAGAAACAACAAGAAGAAAAACAACTTTAAGGCTCGTCCCTGCTTCGCTTTAGCTTATGTTTATTGAAAGGAGCAACAATTGCTTTTCATTTGTTAAATCATTTTGATATTTATTACACACACACACACACACACACACACATACTTACCTTAATGAGAACCGATCAAAGTTGGACTACACACACACACACGGTGTGAATGATAGCTTTCGTGTTGCCTGTTCAAATTTGTGCTTTCATTTTCTGCTTAAATTCCTTTTTTGTTTTATTTTCTTGCTACTGTTATTGGTGCTTTGGAAAAAAAAAGAACACAAGCAGGCAATGCACCGCGAAGATTTCAAAACACACACACACACACACATCTACACGTACACATAAAGAAATTGTTTTGCAAATGAAAAAAAAAAGAACCAAATACAAAAAACCGATAATAAATGAGCAACAAATTATTATACATAAAAACATAATTTTCGTGTTTTTTTCTTATTTATTTATCTCAACAAATAACTATCATTTGTGATTTTGACAATGGACAAATTTAATTGCAAATCAAATCATGTCATTGCTTACAAGACAGGAAGAAAGAGAGAGAGAGAAAGTGAATGATATTTGTATTCAAAGCTGAATCATTGGGTTTATCCGGTACGTGGACAGCAGGACTGGATTGGAGGGCAGCGCATCCTCATTGTTCTCATCTGGAAACGAACAGCTGTTGACTTTTATATCGCGTTTTGCTTGTTGGTGCAGCTGTTGTTCGGATTGGGATTGTCGCCGACGAGGCGACAGTTTAAACGATTTGTTGTCAAACGTTGAATCATCGTTAATGGTTCAATTTGATGTGTAAGTATCTTCTTCATCATCTTCTCCTTGGAGCTAAGTGGCTCCTAGACAATCTGCTGCCAGGCCAGATCAGCCAGCCTTCTCTCAGAGAGCGGCGCTTCCTTCTGCAGCAGATCTTTAATTTGGGCATTGCGCATCTCCATCTCCTTCTCAAGGCTGGCCAAAAGCGAAGCCTGTCCAGCATGTTCCTTTATTTTTCCATCAGGTACTCCCCAATGTGTTCTACATCGACCAGAGAGAGGTATTGCTTGCCATCACCACAAGCATCGCCCATTTTCTGATCCTAGCGCATCCTTGAGCCTCAATAAACGAACAAGAACGAGAAATATTATAATGGGGCGAACGAGCACACAGATATATACATATATCTATATGTGGGTTGGTTTGTGCTGTATATTTTGTCTATTGTATTAACATTATCTTCACTATTATATTATCTTGTATAATAAAAAACCCACAGACATTTTACCGATTTTGAATGAGTTCAGGGTATAGAAATACTGCATGATAGTTTACACCATTTTTACAATATTTACAATATATTTTGAAATTGCACGCATTGTTAAATATATTTTATTTTTATTTATGTTAATTTAATTGTAATTCAAGTTGTACAGCCTTGCTATCGATACATCGATACGTGTTATCGGCGCCAAGCAAACAGCTGACTGAGCAGCGGCAGATGATGAAGGCAATGGCAAAAAGTGCCGCCTATCGCGTAAAACACATAAAAACACGGTAACAACGGCAAGAAACGCAATAGCATTGGGCAAGAAGAGCGTGTGCAACGGATAACGGCAAAAGAAGAGTGGACCAAATATGCAAATGGTCACTAGATAAAAGCATCTCAACTTGGCCAGTGACTTGAACAGTGGTTACCATGGAGTTGCGTGATTTGCGCGCACCCGCATCAGCGCACCCGCATCATCAATGCAACAGCAATTGTGACTGCAACAGCAACTGCAACTGCAACAGCAACAATTGCAATCATGGAGGTGGCACGGCTGGTGTTGGTGCCGGTGAACTGGGCGACATATGCATTGGTAGCGCCAGTGTCCAACGGATGCCGACCCGTGCCGATTTGCTGATGGAGCAACTGAATGCCTCCAATGCGAAAAAGGTGGCGCTGCTGCTCGTCATCGGATTTGTGCTCTACCATGGCCTGCTCAACTGGAACTATGGTAATCGAATCGATTAATCAAGGCTCAGTCGATCGATCTGTGACACAGAATTTTATTGCTCGATTTTTAGGCAGTGACTCCTGCCAATGGCTGCTGTCGAAGGGTCGCTTCAAGGGCGACAACGAGTGGCAGCCCTACGGCTGCATGATGCACAAATACTCCTACACGTAAGTATGCAACCAGCAATCAATCAATGAATCAATCAATCAATCAATCAAATGCCTCAATGCATTCAAAGTTGGGCGCATGTCGTGTTTTTTGTTCATTTTTTTCCTGTTTGCCCCAATTTTATGATTCATTTGCGTAATTTGGTTTTGGGAAAGAAACCGACAACCAGCTCGACACTGAAAGCAAGACAGATTACAAAGCGGCTACCAAAATATATATACATATATGTTTATATATATATGTATTTATGTGAACATATGTAGATAAAAGAAAAATACAGAAACAGTGGTTGAGCCAAGCCGAAATCCAAGTGTACGTTTTCGGCTATGATAACAAATGTAAATGTGCCTTGCTGAAGATATATTTCGATCGATAGTTACTATGGCAGCTATATGATATAGTTTGGTCCGATTGGAATCTGCAGCAAAAATACAAATGAAAGAGAAAGATGTAAATAGTTGGGAAAACTTCGATATGCGCCCAGCTCTAGAATCTATGTTAATAAAAACATATTGCGCACTCGGTCGACAGACCAAGTGACCGTGAGTCATTATCCAAAAAAAAAAAAAAAAAAAAAAGTAGACAAAAATGTTATCAGAAAAGTTCACACCCTGTCCACATTTTTTTTGTTTTGTTTTTTTATGACTTAGCGATACGCGCCGCTGTCTGCGATATTTGGCGTTTTTTGGGAACAAGAATAACTTTGTGTTCATTGGGGACCGGAGTGTGCGACTGCTCTACCAGCGTTTCATTGAGCAGCTGCATCTGCCGCAATCAGAAACGGAGCCGGTCACAAATGAGAAGCAATCGGATCAGGCAGGTGACACGGACCATGACACGAATGGATCGTCGCGAATGCAATCAGCGGCACCAGCTGGTGTGGCCCGATTCGAGGACAAGAAACTGCATATGCTGGCACAGTATATACGCGCCGAGGAGGTTAGTCCGGCCCTGATCGATCACATGTATCAGCTGGAGCAGGAGAAACAGCTGTCCTCCGTCTATGTGCTGGGCTTCACCTATGGCACCCTGCTGGCGGGCAATGTTACCGACGAGGTGTTGCGTCAGTATAGATTCAATCTGACGCTGCTTGTCGCGCCCATCCATCGCCTGGTGGCGCAAACATCGCGCGTCCTCTGGAAACTGACGGAACGCGTCGATGAGGAGAAACTGCCGCCAGCGTGGAAGCTGCTGCTCAACGATGACATCGATCGGCTGAACAATGTGGCGCGGAACGTCTTTCGGTATACGGACGCGACAATTTGGGAGTCTGCCGATCACATTGCCAATGGGCTCGTCGATAACGCACTCGATGGCCATCGGTTGAGTGCCCATGGTCAGCGGCTGCAGGTGCAATTGCTGTGGAACATGTACTGCAACGATCAGATGAACTACAATGACGGCACCTGCTGCAGCAGCGCCGAGCCCCACACCAGTCTCCAGATTGTCGCCTATGCACTCTTCGGCGTCTGCATTACGCTCGTCTGCGGCATGTGCCTACGTCGCTGGATGCTCCATTTGCGCGGCCAGACGCTCTACGTGCCGCTCCAACAGCAGCCGCCGTCGCCGCCGACGAACAGCAGCAGCAGCAGTCAGCAGCATCAGCAGTCGAGTCAACAGCATCAGCATCAGTATCAGTCAACACATCATCATCACCATGCCTTGGCTGTGCTCATCACGGATTATGGCACGCCGCTGGTGGCTCTGTCTCTGCTGGGCGTGATTATGGGCTATTTCTATTTGTGCGATCGAACCAATTTCTTTATGAAGGAGAACAAATACTATTCGGAGTTTAGTTTCTGGATACCGGTTGGCTATGTCTTTGCCTTGGGCCTGTTCTTCACCGAGGATTCACGCTTCACCAAGGTCCTCAACCAGGATCAGACGGACGAGCTGCGTGGCTGGATACTGCTGGTGGTGCTCATTTATTATATGACCGGTGCCCAACGTATTCTGCCCATACACATGCACATCAAGCTGCTAATCTCTGGCTATTTCTTTCTTACCGGCTACACGCACTTCACCCACGTGTGGCAGACGGGCGGCAGTGGCTCGATGTTTGTGCGCTTCTTTCAGGCGATGTTCCGTGTGAACTTCCTCAGTGTGCTGCTCTGCTTCTGCATGAATCGACCGTATCAATTCTATTACTTTGTGCCACTGCTCTCCTTCTGGCTGTGCATCGTTTATTTTGTGCTATCGCTGCCGCCACGCATAACCGCCGCATCTGTGGAGGCGAATCCGTTGCACTATCTGTATTTGGTGTGCAAGTGCATTGGATGCTTGGGCGTCATAACTGTACTCTTCATGTCCGAGGTGTTCTTCGAGCGCATCTTTGTGACGCGACCGTGGAAGGCACTGTTTGTGACCACAGACGATGACATCCATGAGTGGTGGTATCAATGGAAACTTGACCGTTACACGGTTACCTTCGGCATGATATATGCGGCCTGCTTTCAGATTGCTCACAAGTACAATGTGTTCGATGACAACAATCATGGCAATCTATTCTCGCGTCGCACATCCATATCGGTAACGCTGCTCGCACTGCTTGGCGTCGGCATCTATACGTCCTTCTCGTTTCTGTGCCGCAACGTTCAAAACTGCGAGGAGATTCACTCGTATATCCTCTTCATTCCGATCATTGGATATATTGTGTTGCGCAACATTTCTGGCATTCTGCGAACCAGATACTCCAGTTTCTTTGCCTGGTTTGGTCGCATCTCGCTGGAGCTGTTCGTCTGTCAGTATCACATCTGGTTAGCCGCCGATCGACACGGTGTCCTGGTGCTGCTGCCGGGCTTTCCCACGCTCAACATGATCATCACCTCGTTCATATTCGTGTGCGCCTCGCACGAAGTGCACCGCCTCACCCAAATCCTGTTGCCCTATGCCGTGCCCAACGATTGGCGGCTCGTAATGCGCAATCTTGTCATATTCCTCATTGTGCTCATTCCGGTTGCCAGATCCGATGGCATGTTCTAAATTGGAAACGACGCGTTGTCAATTGCAATCAAATTGCCCCTCCTCGATAATAGATACACATAATTTTGTTTGCTTTTTCTGTTGCTGTTGTTTTGGTTGTTTCTTTTTTTGTTTTATGTTTCTTCCAATTGTATTCCAAAGTACGCTTTAATCAATTATTATGTGAGTATGCAAAATGATAAATCGCAATTAGATATAGGAGGAGAAAATTAGCTTTACGAATTGCACAATATATTTATTAATTAATGACACATGTGCAGGAAATGTAATTTAAATGTCGGCATAAATAACAAAACACACACACACACACACACACGCACACACGCACTTAACTGCCATTCAAGGGAACTGTCTTCAAGAAAAGTACTTACAATATCGATACACATAATTTAACATCCTTTTCTTTAAAGCAACACAGTAGCAAGTTTGAGCTGACGAACAAATTGATAAATACTGTTAAAGTAAAATACGATTAAAGATATTTATATATTTATGCTATTGTGTGTTTTAATCAATTACAATTTGTAAATTGTGGAAATACTCTGATGAAATTGATCAGAAACTACTCGAATTTATCTTCCAATTGAATCGAAGTATCGATTTATTACTTGCAATACTCAAATCGAATGTTGCTGGCCTTAAGATTGAGCACGGCTTTTATCCTGTCATATCTTGTCAGATTCCATATTGTGCTCATTCCGGTTGCCCGATTCGATGCCGTATTATAAATGAAAATTTTTAATTAGAAACTAGCATAATCAAATCTATCCCACTATTCTTGTTTGCAAAAAAAAAAATCGATTCTCAAATCGTATATCGCCAGCCATAAAATTGAGCGCTTCTTTTTATCCCTTCATTATTCGTCTAACCGCTGCTGGAGTGTTAATAAGTATTGCCCGCGACATGGATCATTTGAGGAAAGGAAGCAACGGCCACTGAACCGGGACATGGCGTCATGTGACAACATGCACATCACTTTGCTAATTAGGCCCAACAACTGGACGTTGTGCCTCAGTGACTGGAGTGTGGCCTCGTTTCATCCGGCGGCCTTTGTTGCAACGCTAATTGAGGCGCCACCACAGAGTGCCTGCCTGCCGCATCCCGCTAATAGAATGCAGTCTTCGTCACTGAAAATATTCCTCGTGGGCCATTTATGTAAATATGTTTGAATGTATATACATGTATGTTTGTCTGTATGTATGTATTTATGTGTGCTTGTATATATGTTCATTCACAAACATTTGTTTTTATTCATTTATGCAACACATTCAGCATGAAGAGATGTGAAGTAGAGTGGAAGCCGCATTGTATTGCTGGCTGGGTGAGGTGGCTGAGATGAGGTTGCACTTCCACTTACTTCATTCATTCAAATTCAAAAACACAAAAACCAGCGGCTCGTCCCAACTAGGCAATTGTCGTTGTGGCAGCTACCAGGAACAGGAATTCCCTTATTTTGGTTCGTGAAATGAGAGAGAATTAATTCAAATGCTTGATTGAAATGAACAAATGAGAAAATAATTTAAAAAAAAACTCCAAAGGAACAAAACAACAAATTGTTGTTAGTTAGTTGTTAGTTAGTTGTTGAGTTCAGCTGAAGTTAAAATGTCTATTTTGTTCGGCGTTTTCTTTACTAAGTAAAGTGACAGAGAATTAATAAGTCAAGGTTCAAATCCATCAATGTTTGCGAGCCCAGCAAGAAAGCTTTACGCTTTGTAAAGTTCAAAAGCTTTTGTTAAACTTTTACCGTTATAAAGCGGCAGCAGTGTGTGCGTGCTTGGCCGTCCAGGCCGTTCGGGCTATTGCACGACACTGTCAATGCGCTCGGTTAACGGGCGAAGGCTCACCGAACAGCAGCTTGCCTGGTCATCCAGGCCGTTTGGGCTTTTTCACGAATATGTCAAAGCGCTCGGCTTAATGGCCGAAGGCTCAACGAATGCTTTCACGCCATTTAGAATGGCTATGGAACATTTGCGCGCTCGAAAGAAATCAGTTAGCAGCGACACGTTTGCAGATCCAGTTCGTTGACTTCCTCCACTAGCAAAGCGCAGTAAGAGACTCAAGGGACCAAGCACGGACAAAGTTATATTACTCGCAACTGGGAATAACAAACAATTGTTGTTGCCGCTATGTTGCCACCGCCAACTCCCAACAAGCCCAACAAGTGCGGCGACTGTCAAAAGTTGTGTTAAGACAAATACAAAAGAAAAACACGCGCAACTACTTCCTAATTGTGGCTTGTTGAATATTTGGCTCTATTTGCCCGTGCTCTATTTTTAAACAATTTTGTTGTGGTTTTTGTTAAGTGGTTAAATGAAAAAAAATATCAACTAGTTTAAATTTCCCTAAATTTTTTTTGTTACAGTTCACCAACCGAATTGAAATCAACACAAGTGAAATCAAACATCAAATAATCGCAAATAGACAAGTTAAGAGATATAAAATAATACTATTCAGGCGATAACCAAATCAGCGAATCATCAGTTTCAAATACAAAAGACTTCAACCGACACACGTTGCACTTGTTGCACATTCATTAACTTGCGAACGACATCGATTCGACCAATTCTGTTTTGTGGCCAAACACCAAGTTATATTTTCAACTTTCTGCATACAGGTGAGAGCTGTCACTCTATGTCTCTCTAATTTGTTCTTATCTAACTGTTTTTTGTTATTATTTTTGATTTTTTATTGCTATTATTAATGTTATTGTTGTTGATATTGCTGTTGCTGTTGGCATTCCTGTCACTGTTTCCATTATTCATCACATATTCCTGTGGCTGTACGTGTGTATCTAATCCATATATATATATATACGGTGGGTCAAAGCTTATTCGGATCAGTGCCAAAAGAAAAAGGAATTGCTTGCCATAAGCTAACCATTCATTATTTTTCAGAAATTCCAAAGACCGATGGTAGGTATATATATTAACCACCAAAATTAATATATGACCCCAATACACTGGGGTTTCCCCACCTGCTAGGTAGGATTATAAAAATGTAGCATACTTTTAGGCCGAGTTTTCATTTGGAGCAGGTACATTGTGGACACCTGGGTGCCATAAAACCCGGATTTTTTACCTAAAGTTGAGTATTTTCGGTATTAATAAACCAATCCTTCGTAGTCAGTTTAGTTTTATCCTGCATCTCGGGTGCAATAAGCCAAAAAGGACTATGAACAAACAGACTACCATTGAACTACGAAAACTCATCCTGGAACTCTTCCAAAACGGATATTCACATCGCCAAATAGCTGAAATGGTCAATCTGAGCAACTCAACTGTGTATTACATCATTCGGCGCTTAGTCGAAGCAAATCGGATTGAGGGCAAGGGCAGAATGGCACCAAACAAGATTTTCACCTAAGAGGAGGAGCGAAGGATCACCAGGATAATAAAGGGAAATCCCAAGCTATCGGCTCCAAAAGTGGCTCAACAGGTGCAGGATGAAATGGGGAAAAAGTTCTGTATGGAAACTGTGTGCAGGTTTTTGCGCCAACATGACTTTAATGCCCGAGTACCACGAATAAAGCCCTTTATAAACGCGAAAAATGAAGGGATTTGGATGAAGTTCGTCAAAAACCACTAGGACAAGGATTTGGAGTTCTGGAACACAGTCATATTTGCAGATGAGTCCAAATTTACAATTTTTGACACGGACGGACGGAATTATGTGTGGCGACAGTCCAATACTGACCTGAATCCCAAACACGTAAAGGCAACAGTCAACCATGGTGGAGGAAGTGACATTTCATGGGTATGTATCTCGTCAGCCGGATTCCGGAATTTTGTGATTTTTTGAACAACAATGGACAAGAATGTGAACTTCAATATACTAAAGGAAAATTATCTCCAAAGTGCCGAGAAGCTAGGAATCCGAGATACTTTCCGGTTCTACCAGGACAATGATCCCAAGCATAAGGCCAAGATAGTACAGTCCTGGCTCATCAGGAACTGTCCCCACATGATAATTCCACCGACCTAGTCTCCAGATTTAAATGTTATTGAGAATTTGTGGGCTCTGCTGGAAAATAACATCCGGAAGCACAGCATATCCACCAAAGAAGAACTCAAAAATGCTCTGCGGGATGAGTGGAGCAGAAGCTACCAGGAAGGTGGTATCTTCCATGAATAATAGGTTAAGGGAAGTGGTTGAGGCTAAAGGATATCATACTAAGTATTAACATCCTTATTTAAGTTTTTAAAATGCAAATATATTATTATATTTATACTGATCCAAATAAAATTTCCCCTCAAAATAGGGTACTTTTTTACATAACTCTACCTAGCGGGTGGGGAAACCCCAGTGTATTGGGGTCATATATTAATTTTGGTGGTTAATATATATACCTACCATCGGTCTTTGGAATTTCTGAAAAATAATGAATGGTTAGCTTATGGCAGGCAATTACGTTTTTTCTTTGACACTGATCCGAATAAGCTTTGATCCACTGTATATTAAGAGTGTATTCTGTCTATCTACATTCACTCGCTGCAATCATAATTATCAAAAGCAGTTGAAATTGTGCATTTAATCCATCTCGTCGCACTCATATATGTATATAGAAGTGAATGTGCTAAATACAACATATTTCGAGGCATATTCATCCTTATCCCGTTCACATTGTGGCATCACATTATTATCACATCTAAATGCCTCTTACGACGCATTAGACGCTTTCAAATGGAGCACACAGGATGCAGGACAAATGCGATTTTACCCAGCAAACAGCTAAGCAGAAAATTTATACAAAATTCGTTAGATGTATGTCCTGAATTTGGCGCTATTTTGTATGTTGTGTTTTTCAAAAGAAACTTTCGAAAAAATAAAAAAAATTTCACACCATCCCTAAGATTCACATTGATTTTGAGTAAATCATTCAAACCGAGCAAAATTTCATTTTTATGTTTAAGCAACAATCTGAAAAGCATCTACTATAAAATTTCAAATTTTCATACAGAAACTTTTGTAACATCATTTTCTTCAAAAATTTTAATGTAATTTTCTTAATCTATATGTATATGTAAATAAATTTGATTTTTGTGCTTTACCTCATGCTATAATTTTCATTATTGTTAAAAAAAAAAATGATATTTTCAAGTTATATGTACAATCAATCTGGAGAAATAGTAATTCTTAAAATTGTAGAACATTTTCTCTGAAGCTTAACTTATAACTCTTATAACTCACAATATATAATAAAAATAATAATTTCATGAAATATACAAATCAATCTGGAAGCATCTACTACGAATGGTAATTTCCAGTTTGATTTCAAGATCAAAATAGATGAAAAAACTTTATTAGATTGTTGGAAACTTGGAAATCGTTTCAGGTTTGGGAGTATAAAGTATTTGCTATGAATTTGCATTAAGCCATTTCCCAAATTTTGCCATTATCACCTATAATAAACATAGAAGGGATTCGGATCGTTGATCAAAAACATTAAAAAACAGTCCAGGAGCTTTATTCCAAAATCAATTGGAAATTTAAAAATAAACATTATTGTGATTATCGCAAAATGTATGTCTCATTCTTGGGGGCATATCCTTTACGCTCCAAATATGGTGACTCTACTTGAAGAATTGTTGAGAGATATGTGGATTTATCGATATGAACTTATTGGTGTTATCGATTTAGGAAATCCGTACACTGAAAGTTTCAAGTCTCTATCTTTATAAACTTGTAACTTCGTTAGCTGAGTATAAAAATTCTCAGCACGGGGGATTTGTTTATGTTTGAATTGAGCTTTCTTTACCGTTGGCATCTCAACTTTTTGGGACATACGTAAATGGCTTATGTAAATACTAATTAAATTCGGCTCAGTTTGAAATCGCTTTAAATGCGTCAACCTTGAGGCGTTTGTCAACCTAGCGACAATTGAGCTCCAAGTACGCCAGCCACCTCCATCCCCAACCCCATCCCCATCCCCACCACTCAGCACTGAGCACTGAGCACTGAGCACTCTGCTCTTCAGCTGTCGCCAAATGTGTCTGACACTTAATTACATAGCTTCCATGGTTTGGGTTCTTTCTCAGCTCTCTCTCTCTCTCTCTCGTTGTGTTATGATTAAGCCAGACACTTGAGCAGACCATGGGAGGCACAACACAACTTCTGTTCACAAACTGTTGCTCGACTTGTGTGTGTGCGCGTGTGTGTGCAGGTGTGCCGACCAACTTTGTCTTTGCCAGTAGATATGTCTATGCGACGACTGCCATTTAAACAGTGTAATTTTCCTCAATCAAAACCAAACATTTCGTTTCATAATTCATAATTAATTAATTTCATTAAGTACTTATTTATAACAAATTATATAAAGCAGAGCAGAGAATAAAGGCAATATTAAGTGAGGGCGGAGAAAATCGAAAACTAAGCATATGTATTCTAAAATTGGGTCCACTTATGCTGGAATGAATATCAGAAATTGTGTTTGCTGTCTTATAGCCCTTTAACTTCTCTCTCTACTTTTTCAAGATTCTAGCTATACGATTTTTGATCTGAGTTTGAGTTTAAAATTCGTAATTAAGAATTTTCGAGTCTAGTATCAATAAAAGTTTATTTTTAGACAGTATTTATTTTAACTGAATTTTAAAAATTCGATATAGTTCTTACGCTAGGGATTCCTCATCTAAATATGAGCTATTTTCTACTTATATTATTAATAAGCATTTGTATTTTAGGATATCATTCGATATACCGCCATTTTACATAGGTTATAAAATTTCATTTGAAAAAACTTACAATTTTACAGGGCTTTGCATCGAAGACTTTTGTGTTCGAGACCTCCATAGAATAGCAAAGTTACAGTGCTAATGCAGTAGTCTAGAGAACAAATTTGATTACTATTTTCTGAATATCAAAATCAGGATATGGATTTCAGCTTTTTGGGAAATGCACTTTTTAATATTAGAAATAATTTCTAAAAATCACCATATTTTTAATAGGATTGTTTTTCTAAGTTTCAAAGACTAGAAAAACATTTTAAGTTTTCAAAATTCGTGGCGATCTTTTTTCTGAGTGTATCTCCATTCATCGCGTGACTTAGCCATAGTATTAGCTACGAGCTGTGGACAACTGTGTCGCTGACTTGCCTGTTCGGATGCGAAAACTAATATGAATGAGGCGCGGAGAGATAATATTGTTTAAAAAAATATACCAATTGGTTTTTGTTTTCTTTTGTTTGGTTTTATTTTGTTTAGGTCTAGGGAAATTTCCTAGTGGAGCACTCGGCCTTGCAGCCCCAGCCCCAGCCCCGAGCAAATGTCAATAGAATCAAAAATGGCCGCCATGTCCTTTGTCGCATTGCTCTTTATTGCTCCCGACCCTTTCTTTTTTTTTATTTCGGTGCGTTGTAATGGAATGCAGTTTTTCAAAGTGGGTGGCGAAGGGGACTCGTTGTTGATATGGGTCTATTTGCAATGCTGCTAGTTTCAGTCCGTATGTGCATACTTTCTCCATTCGTTCATTTCATTCGATACATTTGAAGCACTCATATTCTGTGTCTTCTTTTTTTTGTGTGTTCTTTATACCCTTAGCGCTTTAATAATGGTAAAATGGGTGTAATAAAGATAATTCAGGTGTACCAATTTCTCATTTTCATTGGTTTAACAATCTAAGACTTTTATATACTTCTGTTCTGGGTCTCTGTTAGTTGAACTCCGTCGACTAGTGCATTCTTACTTGTTATTTGTAAATATTTGGTTTTCATATGTCTGGATTTTGCTGGGTGCTCCTTGTTGATTTTTCATTATTGTAAGTGTTTAGTACAATCAAAATTCTTGTTATGTTTCATGTATAAGGAAATAATTTAAAAACATATATTTTTTATGGATGTATTTAAAGAGGTCTTCACGTATTTTCGGTATTTAATGTTGTTGTTTTGTTTGCTTTAAACGGCAGTTGAAAAATTGGGCAAAAGCAAGCGCAAACCAAAAAGTTTGTGTTCATGTTGCTTCCAATATAAATAAAAATAATGAAGCTAATTATGCTATAAAGCTCTCTACAAACACCCCCTGCAAAATAAACAACGAGAAAAAAGCATCATTAAGTTCAGAGTACATTTCATTAGAATAATTAAATGAAGTCACATAATTGAAGGTAATGCTATATCTATTATGTTTTTGGTCAAATAAGTTTATATTTACACAACATTTGCGTAGTTATATTGTATTGAATGCTGTCAACAGGTTTCGACTGATTGTTCCTATGGCAGATGTATCATATAGTTTTCTGATCCCGTCGATTCCAACTTATGTACTGTCTGTAGCAAAAAGACGGATACCTTCTAAGTTCCATCGAGATAGTTGTTAGGTGTTGAGTTGAATAGTTCGCATAAAATCGGACAAAAGCAAGGATATGACCATATCAGCTTTATCAAAATAATACTATACTTTTGGGATAGTCGATTTGGGGCACGACTTTTCAATTTTAAGCAAATGTTTGCTTATATTTCTATTTGATAAAGCCACATATCTTTTGCTATCGACTCTTATCGATAATAAAGAACCAAAATAGGTCATCGATAAAACTAAATAAGTCTGATCAGTGTGCTTAAGGAAGAACAAATTCAATGTCTCCAGTATCTTAAACTCTCGGACATGGTTTAGTCATATTATTAGAAAAGACACACATATCTGAATCAACTTGACGGTTGATGCTGATCATGAATATATACACTTCATAGGGTTCGATGTGCATCCTTCTGTCTGCAAACACTTTTTTGCACAACTTCATTAAACACTTTTTCCCGTTGTCAAACAAAAAAAGAAACGAAAAATTTAAATGCAAAGGCTTACGACGGCTATTGTGCACGATTTTGTGTCAAAGCCCAGCTAAACAAACATAAAAGGACTACAACAACAACAACAACAGCGTCTGCCCCGCCTCCTGGAATGCCAGGTCCTCCTTTTCAGTGTTACATTTTTTTATTTTCTGAAATGGACAGAGAAAGTGAAATAAGATAAAAGAGACAATTTTACTGTGTTGCAGGTACGTGTACGTATGTATAAGTGGACAACACTTTTCATTCTCGACTGTCAGATTGATATGCTCTTAAATCACAACTATTATTTATACGAATTATATCTAACAATCTATTTCTGTTCAATCGAAACCTGTGTCAACTAAACGCTGTCAAGAAAGACCATTTAGCAGTGAATGCAAAGATTTCTCAGCTTAAAATCCAGCTTAAATCTATCTATGTGCTATATCTTGTGGCTGCCGTCTTTCCACTAAGTTTTGTTTGCTTATCTTGCCACTTGCAGCTCATTCGTTGACACCTGCTGTTAAATAACTGAGCATTGTCATCTCTATTGCGCTGTTGTTTTGTGTTGCTGTTGCTGCTGCTGCTGTTGTTGTTGTTGTTGTTGTTTTTGTTGTCTTTATGGTGCTGTGTTGAGCCATTATCGTCTGTGACCATTTCCAATAGCTTACGGCAGTGTTAAGCTCTAAACGTTTTTCCGTGTGTGGGTGTGTATGTATGTGTGTACAGAGCAAACAAAAAATGTGCACAAGTTGCAATTTGCATGCTTCATGCTTTCAATATAGAGCAGCAAAAACACCTTATCAATATATAAATAGTAAATAGAACGGAAACTATTGAAAATGAAAAATGTACTGTTGAAATATGAGGACAAATTTGGAATCTTCATACTCATTCTCAGTTTTTAGAAATGTTTATCTCAAGTGGAGTGTTAGCCTCCCTCATAACTTGAGATTATTTTGAAGTTAGTTTTTCTCACTGTGTTCATTTTGTAGTTTTTGTGTGTGCTTGAATGAGTTTGAGTGTATTCAGTTTGCCCAAAAGTTGGTGGCAAAATAAAAAATAAAGAAAACAAAACTCAAACTCTAATTCGCAGGCAACTCGAACACGTCAAGCCATTAAGGAATCCAAGTAAATGCATTTTAATTGATGAAATGACTTGCAGTTGGCTGCTATTTGAGGGCGCAGAAAAGTATGCTATGATTTTGTATCGCTGCTTTGTCCAACCAATTTTAATTACAGCAAACGAGCTTAATCAATCAATAGCTGGCAACTAATAAAGCCTTATCAATCGCCTTCGCATCCGGCCACAATTTCTGTCATTTATGCTGTGGCTATTGCTGCTGCTGCTGCTGCGGCTGCTGTTGCTGCTACTTCAACAGTTTCAATTAATCAACAGCCTTGGCATCTGTCACGCCATATATACTCACAGTACTTACCAATAATCCTAATTAGCAATTATTCTGTCTTTCAATTGTTCACTACTCGAGCCTAAAGTGAGACCAGCCGAGACCAGCAGTCTCCAATATAATGTGCATATGCTCATTGTTATTTGGTGGATGTCTTATCAGGCAGTCAGCAGGCGTGAAAATTATATTGAAACGAGGACACGGTGAGAAGACAACGTGACCAAAAGGCAATCATGGCCAAAGGCATAAATTGTTGTTTTAGCTGTTGCTATTATGATAACTTTTAGGAGGCTGGAAAAATGTACCTTAATGACAAAATAAAGCATCATTAATATATATATATATATATAAATACATTCAAAAGGTCTGTTACATGCCAACTTTCACTAAGATAACTTAAAAACATAGAAAGAGACAGACTGATGATATACATATACATATATCGTCTCCGTTAGTGATGCTGATCAGGAATATGTATACTTGATGGGATCAAAGACGGATATCCAAGAAAAGATTTGATGTATTAGTTTTAGTGCCGATAACATATGCTGCTCTGATAGCCAGGAACTCAATGGTTAAGTTTTGTACATTTTCGAACATTTTTCGATTTACACTGTGTTGACCATTTGTATCATTAATTTTAATTGCTAAGAGTCAAATCATGTTTAGGGTTCTGTCTCTTTCTTTAATTTTCACACTCAGAAGCTGTGCTAATTGGATTTTTGTAAAAAATCCTCTAACGAAATATTTTTGCTTTGTGGTTCAGCAGCTGTGTTTAACTAACTACAAATATGTGTGTGTGTGCGTGTGTGTGTGTGCGCGTGTGTGTTTGCATATGTGTATAAGTTAAATCTTCGTTTTGGGGCACATCCACAGCAAAGTTTGTGATGGTGCTGCTACGGCATTTATTTATCAAACAATACTCGGACTGCGGCTAAAGGACAAACTGCTGCCTTTGTGAGGCTTTGCATACATATGCACAATATATGTATGTATGTGTGTGCGTGTGTGTGTGTGTGTGTGTGTGTCTCATGCAAATACAGGGCCCCACTAATTGTGAGCCATAAAAATCAAAATATACATACATGTATGTATGTACAAACACAACGAAATTCCCCATAGAATGATCGATATTACTCATACGACGCGTGAGCCAAATATAATTTTTTGCCTATTTCTGTGCTTGATATTTATTTTTATACTCTTGCACAGCGTATTATAATTTTGCTGTGAAATTTGTTACGCATCAATCGTAAACGTTCCGATCCCACAAAGTATATATATATATATATATATATATACTTATTCGTGATCAGCATAACTAGTCGACACGATATAGGTTTCTCTGCAACTTGTGCCTAAGCATGGAATGTATTTTTGTGTCTTTGTGCCGCACGCATTTTATATGTAGGGGCAGACCGGATCGTATCAGTGTATTATACAACGTTTGAGTCAATTAATATATGATAGATTACTCATACTGACGGGACAGTCAAATTCAACAACTTCCACTCCTATTTTGCATATTGCGCTGCCAGATGCCATATACAAAAAATACCCTTGAAAAAATTCATTTCATTACAAAATATCGATTGAACGGTGTACAATTATTTTTGACTTTATTTGTATGTTTATTGAGGCAAGGTATTTATTACATTTATCATCATTAAGAGCTAGTTAAGATTTAAAGGGCACTGAATTATATCATTTCAGATTATGTCGATTATTCAGTGAACAATTTGGATTATTTTTAATGACAGAGAACATGAAGTCAACCAAAATGAAAACTTAAATCAAGATTGATTCATAAATTGTGTTCGTTAATGAAGAAAGTATTTTGAATCAAGTTCGTTTTTCCTGCTCCCTTCACATTTTGAAGAAGATTCGATATTAATTATGTTCACTTGAAGCTAAAATGCGCAATTTGCGGGTTTTCTCTGAATCGCGATAATCAATTCGAATGCAACTTTTCTTTGTGTCTGCAAACTTAGTCTCCCTTTTTTCTGTTTGTTGATAAGCGGTCATAAATGAACTATTACAGTCGCTTATCTAAAAGCTAAAACAGTCATAATAGGTCATAATACTAATCAGCAATTTCATACATATGTACATACACACATATGTATATGTACATAAGTGCAAGTGTGTGCTCTGAGTAGCCAGTTTGTAGGTGTGTTTAATTGTTATGCCAGCTATTTATTTAAATGCCGCGCATTTTGATTAGCATGGAATAGTTCGGCAGTGTGACTGGCATAAGCTCAAACACTGAGAAGAAATAGTGCCAGCATTTTGTTTGAGAATTTTGCATTAAATTAAGAAATGTAAGCTCAAGTTAGGAACTATCAACTTGATTTAATGAAGAAACCCACTCAATTTAATAATATATTGCTGGCTTATTATTATTGCCACTCTTTCAAAAGTTCAGCAGAGCTGGAATTAAGAAAATAGCTGTCGATTTCAGATGATGTTTTTTCTCGCTGTGTAGAAGAAATAGAAACAATAGCAACAATAACAACGACAGTGCTCGTAAAGCGTATAATTTTACCAACGACAACGTGTTTGGTTGGTGTATTTAAATATACATGAGCACTCCTCTCTCTCTGTGTGTGTGTGTGTGTGTGTGCTTGAGTGTGTGTGTGAGTGCGCTTGTGGGTAGATTTGAGTGTTTAACAAGTTTGCAGAGTGTGTGTGAGTAATTGTTGTATTGCATAAATTTAACACATGTTGCGCTGCTCTACACCAAAAGGGTAATTTGTCTGTCGTTGAACTCCAACGCCAACAGACAAAGGTTGAACTTTGTAGTTTGGTTGGGCGAAGTGGTTAAGTGGTTCAGTAGCTAAATAATTCAATGGCTCAAAAGTTCTTTCAGTGTTCATTTGCGGCTTACTATTCATTATGGTCGTTATTGATTAGCTTGGTCATTTACTTTAAGGATTTGTTCAATCGAGCTCCGTTTGAATGATTCGGCACAAATCCACCTAGGGCACCGAGGGCACCAGCACCAGCACCAGCACCACGTAATCCACTTCAACCCATCTGAGACAACAAATATCGATCAAATATACTGGAGAAGCATTCGTAATTATACAAAATAACAAAAATGTCTCACGCACAGTGCCAGCTGAATAGCAAATTCAAAGTTGCCCAACTGGGACAATTGGGCGTGTTTGAATCCATGTGCTCAGTGTCTTCGATATACACTCGAAATGATTCCCGTGGGATTTGTAAAGCGTGCCGTTTCCCACTCGAATACTCCCGCTATATATCATAATACTAGCCAGTCTTTAGTGAACTTTTAGTATGTTGATTTATGCTCGTAATAATTTTCAGTAAAGCTGGAAGCATTAAATGCGTCCTTGAATTGCTTCCTTTTGTTCATCATTATTTATCATTATCGAATTATGTTCGAGTCAGTGAACAATTTTGTTTGTCAACTTTTATGAGAACTAAAAACAAAATATGCGTCATGAGCATTACTCTGACACCGAAGTCTATCGTGAACATTGCAAATGCCATGGAAGACAGGGTTCGACCTTGGTTTTGTAAATGCGCCATCAGTTTTGCAAATGTATAATGCTTAATTATAGTAATTCCATTTTTAAATTGTTAACTCTTACTTGACTTTTGTCCTCGAGGCAATTCGTTATATAAAAATAAATTTCACAGTAAAAAATTATATTTTATACCCTGAACCCCTTGAAAATGGTTAAAAGGGTATAATGGTTTTGGGCAAATGTGTGTAACAGGCAGAAGCATCTCCAACCTCGACTTTCTCTTCGTTTCAATCGACATGCCGGCATATATCGATACATTTCGATGTCCGATAGCAAGATGTATGCATGAATAAAGTGCATCAAGTAGCCAAGCAGCCAAAAAAATTAACTTTCGTCTCATTTTTTCCCAAGTCGCATTAAGATTGCTTGCAGAAGAGCTGAAAGTTTGCATAGTCTAGAGCTATATGCACTTCGCTCTTAGTTCTGAACAAGAATTTATATATATGTATATATGTATATATATGTACATATACTCTATTGGTATCGATATATCTCGCACAATACGAGAGAGTTTGACTTGGAGTTACTCTGAACCAATATGAAAATACATTTTGGTTAACAAAATCCGTGTTTCTCATCCGTTTTCTTTTTTTAAATTTTTTTTTACAGTTAACCAAATCGGGCTATTTTATATCCGGCTTTTGGAAATTCCAATTCTATACGCAAAGCCGGTGCAGTTATCAATCAAATAAAAAAAAGCTTGATACACGCGTTGTATTCAAGATCTGATATTTGTAGCTCCTACAGTCTCTGAGATTGATTGAGAATATACAAATATATATATATATACTTTGTGGGATCGGAGAAGCTGCCTTCTGCCTGCAACATATTTTTGCACAACTGCATAATACCTTTTTGCCCTTTTTAATTGGCTCAGAGTAGAAAAATAGGTAAAATGTGAATTGTGGCTCGTGTTGCTTGTTGCTTTTGTTGTAGCGTATGCTGCTGCTTCACCTGCTTATTTAAATGGAGTGCCGCACACTGGGGCAGCTACAAATGAAGTGCCACACGGCTGCCTGACAGACGCTCGAATCGTTTTGTTTCCGGCTGCCGCTTCTGCAAGAGGAACCAGCAGACGAATACGAAGAATGAACGGTTGGCATACGACTTTCGTCCGCTTTCGTCTCGTCCTGTCTCCTGGCTCCTGTCTGCTCTCCTCGTCTACGTCTGTGCTCCTCTAATATGCGCGGAGCGCACTTGACTTTTGTCCTCGAGGCACTTCGTTAGATAAAAATAAATTTCACAGTAAAAAATTATATTTTATACCCTGAACCACTTGAAAATGGTTAAAAGGGTATAATGGTTTTGGGCAAATGTGTGTAACAGGCAGAAGCATCTCCAACCTCGACTTTCTCTTCGTTTCAATCGATATGCCGGCAAATATTGATACATTTCGATGTCCGATAGCAATGAAAGCCAGAATTTCAAAGGCAGAAGCTTCTATTGTTTCCATTCTAAGATTGGATAAGGAACATCCAAGCTATAGTCAAAAACGAATTAACATATTAATCTCATTATTATCAGCAGGCGCAAACATATTCTTTATGCACTCTTAAAGGTAAATTTGGCAATAAAAAACTGGAATAAATTTAACAGCTGGATGGCTCAGGGTATATAGTAGTCGAGCTCACTCGACTACAGCATTCTTGTTTGTGCATTCGCTTTGAGTGTCAACAAACATTTAAATTGAATTATCCGCATTATTCTTGGATTTTCTTGGTATTTTGTAACGAGTTTCAGTAAAACTTTTGTAGTATTAGTATTATTATTAAAGCAGTCACAACTTTCGCGTCAAGAAATAATGTTGCACGACAACTGTAATTGATACCCAACCCACACCACATTACTAATCAACACTTTAACTGGATGTTCTGGAACCTGGTGTGATATTCAATACACACTGCGTGCAATTACTTTAAGAATGGTCGTGGAGTTGTTGGGGGGTAGGGCGTTGGGGAAATGTGCCGCCGTCTAGACCAACGAAAATTGCTTGTTCAGCAGGCAAAAGACACGCAATTGAGTGTTGCAAGTTGCGTGTTGCGAGTTCCATATGACAGCAGTCAACTGGCCGCATCTATCACACATGCTGTGCAGTGCCAGTGACTGTCCTCTTAAATGTCCATTTCCGTTTCCGTCTATCGTTGGCCAGCTAAAAAACCGCAGTTAAAGTTTGATTTTGTCGAAGAGTGAAAACCAAACCGAACCACAAAATTCTGGCTGTCCCAATTGTAGTCGATGCATTTGCAAACATTTTTGCAAACATAATAGAAAATATTTCTGACAAATGCAAAATAGACAAACCTAATTGAAATTCATTGTTGTACGTATATTAAGAAAGCGTTTCTAAAACCAAGAAAAGCTTTAACATTTTCAGACCGATTTTCAAGGTGGTTCATCTGAGTGCAGTTGCAATGCAGTTGATTTCATGCATAACAACAATATTTCTGGCTTAGCAATGCGTGTGCCTTTGTGTTACCTTTATTAGTTGGACCTTTGTTGATTGAACATTTATTGGCTAACCATTTATTGGCTTTTTGCATCTGATACAGATATCCTGCTAGTTTTGTCAGTTCGGCAAAGGCCTCCTTTCGCTTATTTTTCCTGCATGCTGTGATTGCATGCAAAATACTGAAAATCAAACTCAACTACATGCCTGTGGCAAATGTTCATTTTTGCAACATGAAAATCAAATGCAAAAGGTTTGCCTCAAAATGCAATTATTAAGAAATGAGTAATCATTTTGCTTTTACTTGACAGCTTTCTAGGCTGGTTGCGGTTGTTCGAATCTAAATTAAAAATTAAATGAATGTTTTTTTTTGTATTTAAATGAATTCTTCATATGTGAAATATGAAGGTGCTAATAATATAATATATATATATATATATATATAAAATAATATATATAATAGTGTAATTTACCGTCGGCTTCTGGTGTGTGGTGTCTTTCTCCAATTCAGGTCGATTTTGTTTCCGAGTGGATTGAGTCGTGTCGTTTAACTTGGGCAACATATGAAATCAGTAATTTCTGTTTGTTTTTTCCTGCCAAAGCAGTGATTACTGTGTTTGCCTTTTCGATTGCTTGACTCTTCCATTCAGTTCACTACACTTTCACTCATTCGGCTTGGTCATTCATTCCGGCCTGAGATTCGTTCCCTCATCCAAATCCAATTTCATGTTCCCTTTTTGTTGTGTGTTGTTTGTTGGGCCTGTTGCTGCCATTGGTTGTCCGGCGCAACGTTCAAGTGGCATTCAGTTTCGAAATCTTTCGAGTGGCGATTTCAGTCCTTTTTCCCGCAACACATATAGCGTCAGGGAATGGACCTCAGCCTTCTTGATTTTCTTGGTATAAATTATTATGGCATTGTGTTGGGTTCTACTTTCATTTTGGGAGGGGTCTGTAGCCTATGCAAACAATCGAAGCCAAATGTAAATTCAGCCTAATAGAAAATACATATTTAATCAACCACAATTATTTTGGGCTCTCTGATAAAAGAGGTCTTCAGGGGTCACAGTTTGGATGTTGAATCTTGCATTACATTTGACTTCATTGTTTTGTCATGATTAAGGTATGCCTTGCAACCCTGATTATGTTTTCAGTTAACACACACAATGAAATTATTAATTGCACTTCATATTACCAAGGACATCGGCGCCTGATATCCAATTATTGTGAATCAATTTTCAATTTCCTTGGACAGCAACTGTTTTCTTTGACCACATATGCATCTACATCTGCATCTGCATCAAAGAATCAAATTCCTAGCATTTGCTGCAATTACTCAATAACAACGTACAACAGCCTTTTATGTATGTATATGAGTTGGCTGTGGTCTACTCCTTTGTATACCCTGAACCCATTGAAAATTGGGAACAAAAAGTGTATTAAAGTGAAGTTCTTTAACGTGAGCACCTGCCAAACACAAGAATTAATTTATGCGTCAATTACCGTCCCATTGGAACTTACATTACGCAGGTAGCAATTTAAAGTCACTACTGTTTGGTCGTGAACTGCCACCTTGGTCTGGAAGGCCGACTGTCTATGTGTATCATGGCACATCGAGTTAAGAGCTCTACCCGCATTTGGGGGTCAAACCACAGCCACCACGTTACTCCCCGAAGGGCTGCAACCAAAAATCAGGACAGAACTACGTATGTTCTTCTTCTAATTAGTCATTGTATTATTATTATACAGTTGCGAGTTGAGTTGTAAATTCAGACTGCCTGCTCTGACGAGCAGGCCCTTTTATTTATATAAAACTCTTAAACCTAAAATACATAGAAATACATTAAAATACACTATGCAGCCGCTTAAGGCAACTGCATTGGTCCCTTATCGAGTGCGGTCGCTTGTAAGGCGTCTCACTCCATCGACCTCTCTAAAAATAGCTTAACTCCATGCAAGCCAGCCTCAAGTGCCTAATCTTGCGGGCGCTGCATGAGCTAGCTATCAGCATATCTCATGTTTCTATTTAAACAATGCTGGCTTGCATGGGTCAGCTATCAGCATCTCTCATGTTCATACTGGAACAGTCATGTTGAAGTGCATTAAGACATGGGCGGTTGGCAAAAGCAAAAAGTGGACTTTATTATGTTGTTTTTCGTTTGGACAGCATCGTTTCCTGGAAACGGGGATCATTAGTGCTCTTCATTTGTCCATTATATCGCTTTCATCCATTGCCCTCTTATGCAGCATGTGCGACGCCCACGTTGCAGCTCAAATTGCCCTGATTTATATGTTCATTTTGCAGCTCCACTCAATTTATATATATTAGCAGGCCTGCCCACGTACATTTTTTTCACATTGCATTTCAATAGCCTTGCAGTTTTTATACCTTGCTCCATGAACCTTTAAAATGGACAAGACGGGTATAATGGTTTTGTGCAAAATGTATAAAACACGACGGATATACATTCTTGGTCAGGACATGCATGTATGTATGTATATGCACGTGTTTGTGGCCAGTCAGTTTGGATTAGTTCGGGCGCTGCATTCGTTTTTTGCTTTACTCCTCAGTGCTCCTGTGCACAGCTGGGTTCAGGATATATCGCATTCTTACTAACATAATACATAGGAATTTCATAACAGTTTCGTTGGAATTTCATTGAGTAATGCGATGGGGAGTTAGTGTTTGTAGGCGGCCCTTCCCTGTCCGCTTTCCTAGAGAACCCTTTAAACATTGCTCTAAATTGTTATTATTAGATAATTACTCGGAATTTGCAAACGATGCTTTTGCGTCAACATATTAATTGGGGCCAGCACTGGTTGAGAGAT
Source organism: Drosophila sordidapex (assembly GCA_035043295.1). Lineage (NCBI taxonomy): Eukaryota > Metazoa > Arthropoda > Insecta > Diptera > Drosophilidae > Drosophila > Drosophila sordidapex. The sequence continues at coordinate 8,808 of JAWNNA010001078.1, read as the reverse complement.
GGATGTTGGTGTGGGTGTTGGGTGGCGCTGAAGCCTCGAGCAGCTGCCCCTGTTTCCCGAAATGCCGCGTTGGGCCGCCGTCCCCATTTTTATTTTATTTTATTTTTTTTTTATAAGCTAGACGCAGGTCGAGGAGCAAAAAGCAGAACACCCACACTTGACATGGTTCGCGGAGTGTGGAAAGTTAACGTATGCCATGCATCTCCATATGCAACCCACACATACACACATCCGCATACACCATCATACACACCCACACCCACACAAACACAGTGTGGTAAACAACGTCCCGGCAATTACCTCACAACAAAATTGCTGTAAATTGATGGAAAAATGCAAAAATGCAAAAATGCCAAATTGCAAAATTATCACGCATTACTTAAATTAAAAGTATTTTGATTAACTTCATTATACTCAGATTCCGAAGTTATTGAGTATCTTGCCTACTGAGTATCTTGCCTTTCATATGCTGATGACATTTTAAAGATTTTATCCCACGTCCGACAATTATATTGAACTGTTAGGTGTACAGGTGTTCTATGATTTGAGGCTAGCGAAACCAATTTTTATGGTTAGATTGCTGCTAACATTAATCAAAATTGGCTAATAAATTCAAATTATGACTAATAATAAATACATTATTACTTAATACCAAATCTCAGGCCTCATTTTGCCAATTTTGGTTCGTGAATCCGTCTGTCCTCCGTTTTGGCTCGCATCTTGAAGCGATGCTTTACTTTGGGCTCAAATTTAGATTTTTTTGTTTGCTGCTTTCTTTCGACAAGTGGTTTCTGTAGCACAATGTAGCACATCTTAAAAAGGATTTTAAGTCAATTTTCAATTCCCCTTGAACAGCTTCATTTATGTCGTTGATGCTGGTATTTGTTTGCATCGGAATGTGCATCAAATGTCTCGAATTCAGGGAATTTGGTTCTTGTGCTTTGCATTTTGACTATTATGTTTGCTGGCATCTGTCAAAGAGCGACAGATGTCAAAGTCCGCTACAATTAAACCTGTGAATGCCTCTCATGACCACACCCTCCCAATAAGTTCCACCAATCATCAAAGAATTCGGCAGTCACTTCCCACGTTCCCACAGTTTCGTCATTTGAATGGCGGCCCCAAAATGTGGCAACTTTATTGATATTTGATGTTGACTGAATGACAAGCAGTCAGTTGTGGTTGTTCAATTTTCATGCCAATACGAAAATCCCTTGCACTTTATACAATCGATGTATTTCTCATACTATTGTAGCATACCCGCTAACAGCTAAAGACACAGTATTTATGATATATATGTATATATATTAAGCAAATTCAAAAATGAAATATAATTAAAAAGTTTTTTAATTGTTTAGCTCCGATTCCGATGATTTAAAATCTCAGCTAGAAATTCACAGCTTCCAGATTACAGTAGACAGCATTTTCAGCCACCGAATTCCCTATGCTCTATGCGTCTGGGGGACAGACGAGACTGATGCTGACATGGCTGACAGGGCAGTCGTCGGTTGGCGGCTCTCATTGTTTTTGTTGTTCTGGTTTATTTGTTGTTTCTGGCCTTGCGACCAAAAAAACCGCCATTTAAATAACTTGCCAAGGCTCGTGGGCCAGCAAGTGAGGGAATGAGTGGATGTTTTCAATGGATGGTTGACTGGTTGAATGCTGAATGCCTGGCTTCTTTTGACTGTGTCAACCCACTAGCACTGAATTGCCAGCGGCGTGGCAACTTCTCAAATTTCGCCCCTTTTGCTGGGCATAATTTCTTTTGTTCCACTTGGTTATGCTTTTGTCATACCCTGTCATACCATACAAATTGTTGTATGTTGCTTCTTTGTGAGCGTAAATCAAAAATGTATTAAAGTGCACATCTTATTAGGATGTTTAATTTGCTTTAACTTAACCATCGCAAAACTAAACAAAAAAGTAACTTCAGAGAAATCAGTTAAAGAATGATTTAGATAATAACTAATTTATGAAAAATAATATTGAAGATCAACGAAAAACGCAAAGATGGATACGGGTGTGTACCATTGCAGGCAAATGCAAATTAAAGCACTAATTACATCGAGATTAGACCAGATATCAAAACTTCTTTTCCATATTCATTTATGCTCACTTTTGATTTTGTTTGCCTGTTTGTTTCTAACTATTTGATGTTCTCTATTGCATGATAACTGAGAGATTTTCATAGCAGCCACGGCTACCAACAATGGATACCAAGCTGGATGCCCGCGGTCAGGGTCTGGGTCAGTCCCAGTCCCAGTCCCAGTCTCATATCCAGGCTCAGTTTCCGGCTTCGTTTCCGGATACGTTTAAGCATTTCTTTGAAATGATGAATGAAGAAGAGGAACAAATTGAACTCTTTGCTAATCTGCTGGAGAATAAGGTACTAATCAAAACCAAGTAGTGTTTCAGCCAAGATGTTTGTGCTTCCTTGCATCCGCAATCACTCCCTCTGCGACGTCAACTTTGCTTTCCAATTCATATCCAATTAATCGTTGTCTACTCTTCTCTGACTACCCTATTTCCAGGTAATACCTAGAAACATCCATCCAATGCATAACCAACGTCAGCGCTGTGGTAGCAGCTCGCGCAGCCACAGCAGAAATAATAGTCCACGTGGCGGACGCTCCCATTCCCAATCCCAACATCCTTCTGATCAGCATTCTCCTGCTCAGCATTCCTCACTTCAGCATTTCCCTGCTGCGCATTCTCAGCGTCAGCAGCAGGTCCAGCCGCATCGTAACCAGCAACATGAGCAGTATTTAGGTTCTTCGCGCGGTCGTAGTGGTAGCACTGCTGACATGACCCGGGCCTTGGATATGGCCAGAGCCGAGGATGATGCCGAGGATGATTCCGTGTCTGCCGCCGACTATTGTCTCAGGCATGGTATTACCTATCGATCGAGTCGCGGACGTCGCTATAGCACCGGTACTGCGATCATCCGCACACTTGGACTTAGCTCCACGGACAGTGATACGGAGAATATGATGCCATTTGAGATGGGACCACGAGCAGCAGTTCGTGTTCCAGGGCGGGCTGACTATACGCGGCGCTCGCTACCAACCGACGGTCAATATGTCCGGTCATATATCGACAACAGCGCATTAGATCACACTAGTCAACAGTTTATACAACAGCAGCAGGACAACGATCGGGATGTATACCATCCACAACAGCGTCGTCTTCAACAGATGCGTCAGGGTCCAGATGGCGAGGATAATGCCGATGGACCGGCTCACAGCAACTTTTTCATCAATCGCATGTTGTCCGATGGTGCCAGGGAGCGCCAGCAACAGCTGCAGCAGCGCCGCTCTGTCATCCTAGAGCGGGCCTTTGATTTTGGTAAGTCAGTTGGTAATATGGCAGATCCATATAATAATATATTATGTTTTGAATCCGATCGTATAAAATTCATTTCATAGGGTATTGAAAAAAACTTTGGATATTGTGTGGCTTGAAATTGTGAATAGAATTTCCTGAATACCATGCGCAGATAAATCTTGATTTTATTTTATCAATATCTTTCACAAATTCGCAACACACACATACACATACATATAGTGGTAGACAGCTTAATTGGATCCGTGTCAAAGGAAAAAAGTAATTACCTACCATAAGCTAATTATTCATTATTTTTCACAGTTCGAGTAGACCAGTGTCAAAGAAAAAAAGTAATTGCCTATCATAAGCAGCATGTACATACATGCTGCAGATGTTGTAGGAAATCGACTTGTGGCAATTTGCGTCGCTTGCCTTGTGGCAAGGTCGTTAGCACACCTTGACGCCAATCAAAAGCATAGTGCGCATTAAGTTTTAACATACGCAAATTGTTTCGCATGTAATGTAAGCCAACACACACACACACACATACACGCAGATCATAAGCCAAATTGGGCCCAAGACGAAAGTTAAACATCAACTTAATAAGTGCAAAAAGAAAGCAACGAAGAGATAATCGCTAAGCAAGATGAACAAGAACAGCAAACCTTTAAAGTTTACAACAGCCAAAACATGAACATGAATCGACCCATTTCACAATTTTACCTTTTTCGGGTGAACCGGCCAAATGAGCTGCAGACTCCTCCATAACCCCCAGCTGGCGTATTTGGGATAAAATCCATCTCGAACATCAATTAATTGGGCAAAGAGCAAACAGTCCAATTAGAATGAGTTCAGCATATGCCAAAAGAGGAGTGTTTTAGCTGTAAGCTGAATGCGAATTTAATCAGCTTGTTAAAGAGAGAGAGAGAGAGTGAGGGCTCTCCCTTCCTCGAGAGATAGATTGTGTAGCTGAGATCCATTAAAAAATCGTAAACTTAATTTTCGCAAATGATTAATGACCGTCAACGTATATATGTATATGCTCCACTAGAAACATATGTATTTAAAAATTGGTTTTGTTTTTCCAAACTTCAAATTTGTAGTCTCTGGCGTAAACTTGATGAATCATTGCAATAGCTGTTGATGTACTTAACTAAATTGAATTTAATTTAATTTAATTCAACTTTAATCAGTTGAACGAATCAACAAATGAATGTGTGCTCCCCCGCAGGCAAATGTGGACGACCCTTTCATTTGATGCTCTGTTGTTGGTCCTTAATCACATTAAGGAAAAAATTTGACGATTTCGAATGTATTTAATGCTCAATTTATTTAATTTATCGAGGACATGTCGAATTTGTGGAGCAACATGAATAAGTCGAGTGAGTGCAAGTGAATGCATGTTCAAGGTTATCGCCTTAGTGCTTGCTATTCACTTTGTTATTCGAATTCCACGACATTCTCCATATCATCCACTCCACTTCTTGTTATTTTTGCAGAATGATAAATATGTTGTATACAAATCCCTGTTCGTTGCCTGCATCCCCTTTGCAATGCGTATAACGAATATGCTCCAGTGAAGCTCATTTTAGACGTCGCAAATTAATTCATTTATAATTAGCTTAGGCATTATCCATGCAGATATAGAATATTTGATCTTCGGCTTCGCGACTTGTCCTTGTCTTCGTTCATTTGACGACGGCGCAAAATCTTAAGTTTATTAAATTGTACCCGTCTCTCGAAAATGTTTGTAAAAGATGCCTTAAATAAATTACTTTAACTGCCACTTGGGCAACATATTTTTCCAGTCATTCATGCAGCTAGCAGCCTTGTGTGTGTGTGTGTGTTGGAGTGAATCCCAGCTGTACTTTGGGTGGCAACACATACACGGACATATAACGGACAGACATTTCGAGGAGATTGAGAATCGGCAAGCTGAGCCCCGAGGCCACAAATACGTAAACAAGAGCCACAAATTTGTGGCAGACTTACGGCTAGTGTCTCTGTTATTTTTGTACCCTCATTTTTGTTTGTGTGTGTGTGTGTGTGTGTGTGTGGGTGGGTGTGTGTGTGTAATAAAGAGATGTCCTCCAGCTAGTCACCAAAATTTCGCACATAAAAATTGTAACTTACAATCAAGAGTGATCTAGTTTGGAGCACACGACTAGGAGAATGCCCTGCCTGCCCACTGGTATTAATAAAAGCCGCAGGAGCTTGAGCGATTTATGCCAAGGCGATATCTGATCTCAAATTGGCTTCTTTAGGCAAACTTGAACATTTGAAGAAAAAGTGAATTTATAGATAGGAAAGTGATTTCATCATTAACTGCATGCTTGCGCAATGGCAATTGCAGACACCAGCTGTGAAGAGAGCGATGGGATGAGCAACGCCTCACCTTTGCCTGTGCCCTCGCCAGCCCCCAATCAATTGGCCTACAATGTGATGAGACCGATTTTGATGCAGCCTCAACTGTTGCAGCTGCAACAACAACAGCAGCAGCAGCAGCAGCAGCTTCGTGTGGAACTCTCACAGCAGCTGGCACTGCAGCAGCAGCAGCTGCTCCAATATCACCAGCAGTTGCAGCAGCTTCAACTGTTGCACCATCGTCATAATCAGATGCAAAACATACCGCGGCCCCCACCCCCTCCATATCCTGGAATTGGGCATCGTAGGCTGCCCACTCCACCGATTCAACAGCGCGTCCAACAGCAGAGCGGCATGAATAACCATCGCTTCGGTTACTGCAATGTACACCAGCAACAACAGGTGCAGCAGCAGCAGCCCCAGTCGCAGCCGCAGCAACAACAGGCGCAGCAACAACAGCCGCAGCAGCAACCTTGGCAGATGCAACAAGCCCCACAATATACGTTGGATGGCACTTTATCGCGCTTCGATAGAGAGCGCTTGCGGGAGCGAGATCGTGATTCGGATCGGGATCGGAATTGGGAAGAGGAACGCGGTCGCCCACGCCAGAGAACTTGGCAGACGCAGCCAAGCACATCGGTTGGTGCCAGGCTAAGCACATATAACGATTTTGTTAATGCAGCCGCCAGCGGCGGCCTCGTCAATGGCTCCAGTCGTGTAAGCAGTCAACATCCAGTCTTCGTCCATCTCTCTCCATATATATATATATATATTATATTTTCATAGCCTATGCATTTGCAGCAAAGCATTCACGTCCAGGAATCACCGGTATTCGGCAGACGTCGCTCGTCTTCGATAGCGGCCAATCTGTTGCACAACGATCAGATCTACAATCGCAACAGTGATATTTCGTCGACCGAAGCCGAGGAAATGCCTGAGTCGTACATTGCCGGCAGGTAAGTATTCAATGCTTACTGACCACAGCCCAGCGCTGAACCATCCCCAAATGCCCCAAATACCCCGAAATCCCCGAATACCCCGCACCCCCTTACTTAATTAGTATGCTTGTTAGTGTTCTTAGTCAGTTACTGTTTCAACTATAACAACAACAACAACAACAACATCATCAACCAACAACAACTTCAACTATAACAATAACTACACCAACAGCGCCAACTTCAACAACAACAACAATGGCTCCAACATCGACAACGTGTGAACATCTCTGCTATACGAATGGGTTCCAGAAATATTCTGTGTATCAATCCATAATTTTGGTTTTACAATAGTTTTTGACATGGTTTTTTTTTGGAATTATGTACCTGGTTTTGGGTGTACCAAATTTGAGTATTATTGTACCGTTTACAAATCAAAATGAATTGGATAAATATTTGCGATATTAGATGATAGATTGGCCAAAATTGCCGTTGTGATTTTCAACAATTTATAATTGGTGCTAAGAACTATACAAAATTCAAAATTTGCTTCCTACTCTCATACTTATTAGTTGGTACAACAAATTTGATTAAAAAAGAACGAGAAGTTAAAGAAGAAGAATATAATAAGAAATAAAAAAATGGACAGCAGGAAGAATGGATGGAAGGAAGAAAGTGAGAAAACCTTTAGAGGATCAAAAAAAAAAGAAAAAAAATAAAAAATTATATGGTTAGAAAAGATTGATAAGGGAAGGAAGGTTGACAGGTGCAAATGGAGTGAGCAAATGTACAAATAATAGAAATATATTTATAATATAATATATTTATTATAATAATATGCCAGTCCATGCAGTAAAAGAATGGAAAGAGCGCTGTGAGAATGAAAAAATAAACATGTGTGATATGAATAAGAAAATGTATCCGAATGAAAGAGTAAAACGACAAGACTGAGCGACACGAAGAGAGAGAGAGAGAGAGAGAGAGAGAGAGAGAGAGAGGGAGAGAGAAAGAGATGGATGATGAAAGACAATAAAAACAACAACAAACGACAAGACGTAGTTTGGATAAACTATAACTAAACTGCTCAACTATAGATAATTGTCGTTATGATTACGGATTTTGATAATTGGCCACGGAGCACAGCCAGTTGCACATTGTATTCGCTTGCACCTCTCAGACGGAGATTGACAGCCCAAAATGCAACTTAATTTACAACCAGCCGTCCACTATCAGGCGTCGACCACAGTTCGTGGATTTTATTTACTTGAATCATTGCAGGGAGCGAAAGTCGCTGGCGAAATCGCCGGTCGGCCGTGGAAAAGAAAGCGGCGTTTTAACATTTCAGCAGGCGATGTCCGGTGCGGTATCGCCCCAGTATGCGGCATCTGCAGCCGCAGTCGGTGGCACCACTGAGCTGCGCGCCTCCTGTACGGCACTCTCGACCGTTATCGAGGTGACAACGAGTGGCGCTGAGACCAAAACGTCCAGCGATGAGAAAGCACCACCTGCCCAGGCATCAGAGCCGGCACACAGCAGCCAGAAACGCGATCGCGGCGTTGGCGAATCCTCAGCCAGTGTCCTTAAGGTACAGATACACAGCAGTACGCTTAACATTGGTGGCACCCAATCCGGCCGTCGGTTGTCGGTTCGGCAACGTCTCAGAACATCAAGCATGCCCGCCGAGGGTCGTAAGGTAAGTGGATCAATGAGGCCTATGTTTAGATTATATTTTAATTACCGAAGTAATTAAGTAGTGCATTAAGTACTTTTGCTTTCTTAATTACTTGTAGCTAGCACTTGTGCGACTAACAAAGTAAATCATCTTCCCTATCAGCCATAGCAAAGTATGTAACTTAAGTGTTAACATCATAAGCAAAGGGTTTAATCAAAACGATTGTAATTACTAGTTGAAGTGTTAATGTTGGTCGTTAGTTGAATTATATTCACAGCTGTGCCGCATGCCAATTGCCGAGATAAATACGGATAAATAAGCTGGGCTGAAACACAAGCTATAAATAACACAGGACAATAATCTGGAGGGATTCCTGTCTACTGTGTTTATTCTATCCATAGTTTGTCGCCTTCTGTTTTATTTCACACAAAGCCCCTGGGGACAATAAAGAACAACACAATACAAGAGTATTAAGTAATTCAGCTGCCAATGTTGTAAATCCTAGCGAACAGA